>JAQZBX010015411.1:0-37560 GCA_029593785.1 Cabassous unicinctus
CCCAGGAGAAGATGGCTTCACAGGTGAAATCTACCAATCATTCCAGAAACAACTAACAATGTTGCTTAAACTGTTCCAGAAAATAGAATGGAGGGAACAGTGCTTAACTCATTTTATGATGCCCATATCACCCTAACATCAAACCACATAAAGACATCACATGAAAATTACAGCCCAAACTCTAATTAACCTGGATGCTAAAATCTTCAACAAATTACCTGCTAATCACACTCAGTAACACATCAAAATTATTATACACCATGATCAAGTAGGTTTCATCCGTATAAAAGCAAGGCTCAATGTAAAAAATCAATCAATGGAATATACCATATTATTAGATGGACAGAAAAAAAATCAGATGATCGTCACACACCTAATACAATATTGAATAGACTATATCAGGTTGATTCTCTGCCCCCTGGATGGGTCTGATATAAACCCAGTGACACAGAGAGGCAGACAGATACAAAGATACAGGAAATTGAAGTAAGCCACCATAGTTGATTCTACCATGTAAGAGAGGTTAGCCCACAGCTGAGCTGCAAAGAGAGAAACCCCTGAGATGGTCAAAAGCAGAGGACCAGAGAGAGAGAGAGAGACAGGAAGCCCGGTAAGAGACAGCACTGTGGCATGTTTGTCTACAGCTGCAGAAAGGCAGAGACCGCTGCTGACATCAGCAGACAACTTGCTTTGCCATGTGGTAACTGAATTTGGTGAGAAAGCACCTCTTATGGTTCCCTGATATAGACTTCTTATGGCCTGGGACCTGTAAGCTTTTACCCCAAGTAAATCCCTCTTACAAATGCCAACTCATTTCTGGTACTTTGCTTTGGCTGCCCTTTGGCAAAGTAAAACACTGCTCTACAGCTTTATTATAATTCACATCATGCAATGCCAATTCTTTAGTTTAAGCCTCTCTTTTAACCTCACATTTTCATTATTGATATTTATCCACATTTTTACTGTATCACTGGACTTTGTTTTTTAAAATTTAAGTAATATTGTGTTCTATAAAATGTCTCATATTTCTTAAACATTTCCTTTCGTTAGATGCCAGCACCATTAACACCTTTTAGTTAGCACTTTTAGAGCTGCTATGTGTATTCTCCAACAAGTTTCTTTTCAATTATGCACTCAGTTCTTTTGGGTATAAATGAAGATTGAACCCATTGGTTCATAGCATATGTGGAATTTAATGTACACAAATCTTTGTCAAATGTTGTAGCATTTGTAAAAAAATGATAAAACTTAAATGCATGAAAAGTTAAGTTTGTAAAGTCATCACTATCATTTTTGTTGCCAGATTTGTTAAATTGTAAATAATGGAGAAGTGTAACAGAATATCACTCTGGTTTTCGTTACCCTTTCCATTGAGGATATGCCAAGACACAGGACATACTGAACCCTTACAAAAGACTCAATAAATTTAAAGGTATTAAAAGTATTTAAAAGTATGTTCTCTTCAAAATTGATTAAATTTTATTTCAACAATTTAAATTTTGGAAATTAAAAAGCACACACAATCTGTGAATCAAAAGTAAATCACAAATATGTATTTAAAAATATTTTAAATTGAGAGACAGTGAGAATACAAAGGATAGAAAATAGTGTAGGGAATTGAGAGAAGTTTAACACTGTAAGTCCTTTTACTAGAAAAGAGAAATGTCTAAAGACAATGACCTGCATTTTCTATTAAAAAAAAAAAACTGGAAAAGTAGAGTAAAGTGAGTCTCCAGTAAATAGAAAGAAGAAATTAATAAAGAAAACATTAATATAAAGAATAAAGTGACAAAAGAAAAAGTGATTAAATTAAAATGGTTTACAAGGTTTCATTGAAAAGACCAGCTTGATTTAATCCTATCTAAATATATCAGAAATAAAATGTAGCAACCAAATTCTAATATTAGGAATGAAATAGGAATTTATTGATAGAGACTACACCTAGTGAAAATGAATGAAAGGAAAACAATTAATAAAATTAATTGCTAATTTTAATTTTTGAGTTTGCATGAAAATTAGATTTTAAGAAAACATATGTACTGCACATGAGCTTGACAGCTTTCTGATGTTTAAGGACTTTACTGGTAGAAATACTAGTTATGTTAATAAAAGTGATTTACTTTGAACTTGTAATTTGCAATATGTCATATTTGGAAGATCACCATCAATCTTTGAGCCAATATTTTCCAGATAAGTAAAAACAACAGCAGCAACAACAGCAAAGTTCCTAAAAAGATCAATTTATTTAAATTCAACAGAATAAGAAATTTCATGAATATATATTCCAACTGTAAATTGCAAATATTCTAAAAGAAATTAGCACTTGCTGAATATTTTTGTATAACTTTAAAGAAGAATATTAGTGTTCATCTGAAAGTGCTAACCAAATATGCCTTCCACATTCTACTAATATGTCTGTGTAAGGACATTTTAGATTCATATTATTCAACCAAAAACAGAAGTTGCAACAAGATACATCAAGATATAAATATAGGTTCAGCTATCTCTTAATATTCCAGGATAATTAGATTTTTCATAACTGGAAAACAATGGTTCTCTTCTCTTGGATTCATTATTTTTAACAAATTACATTATCATAACTATATCAATTTTAAATTCCAAAATGATATTTTTCAATAGATATAAGCCTTTTAATTATAATATCTGTAGTGTCTTTGATAATTTTTTAGCTTGTTAACTGTCACAGAAAACTAAAAAGAGAGAAATGATGATCTATGTATATCCTTTCATTTCTGAATATATATTAGGAACCTGTGGTAATATATTCTGTATGTATTGTGTCTACTACTATCTTCTTCTGAGATCTACTTTCCATTAAAATAAAAACACTATGGCATTAGTAAATGCCTGTTAGTTATTTTTCTTCATATTCATCTCAATATGGCAAATCTGCCCAGTTCTATATATTATGATTCATTCTGTCTTATCCTTGCTATATCAAGGGCAGTTTACATCCTTCATAAACCTGAGTTTTGATATTTGTTCAAAATGCACATGCAAAAAATGAGATCAAGGGGTGATGATGATGGTAGATAAATATCTTCTGGGGTAGTTGAAATGATTGCTGAACATTCCTGAAAATTTGAAGTAAAAAATTCCCTTTGCTGAATCAAGTGGTATTTGCTTCTGTAGATTTTACTACTTTTCTCTATGCAACAAACTTCCCATGCCTATTTTACATGATTGTGTTGACATACTGTAAGGGTTCATAGTGATTTTGTATTTTTCAGCCGTTATTTCTTAGATTTTCCTCAGATCATCTTAGTGTCCCCAGTATTCTAATTATCTCCTGATTGGTAGACATTACTAAGAATTTTCATACCAAATTGATTACTCTCCTATAAACTGCTTCTGAAGGTTATTATCAAGCATTATGAAGGATTAAAAACATTAGAGTTCAATTCCTTTGTGCCAGGAAATTTTCTAAATTCTTCTGGTGAATGAGATCACCTTCTGTGCATGACTTCTTATTCCTTTTTCTTCCTTTCCTTTCAAAACACATTTTAAAATGTAATCCATTGTTCCATAATTTATTAGGTACTGGTCATTTGTTTTTTATATTTATGTTGTTGATTTTAAATAGTATATTATTTTCCTTCATAACATAATTTTAATTGAAAAGTTTAATAATATATTTTATTAAGGCTTATATAATTTTATGTATAAATTATGCTTTATGCCAATTATATTTATAAGGAGGTATAAAATTGAAAATGCATTGACGCTCTAGGAAACTAGGAAACATTTCTGAATACTTCTGATTTTTTTCTTTAACAAAAAATATCTTTATCCAGTTTACTGCTAAAAAACACTATTACATTTAAATAATTTCCAGAGCATAGCTATAGAAACCTGGCCCATCAATATTTGCAGAGAAAAATTACTTCTGGGGGATAAATCACTATTTCTAGGATGTGTCAGTAGCATGACTGATGCATGTAATTCTTAAAGAATAAATATGCTTATAAACTACAGATCCAAAAGTGTTCATATAATTTAGGATAATGTGACCCAATAAATTGGATTTTCTGAAGTCTCTAAATGGTCGAAAGAAAGATTCATGTTACAGAATATAAATTTGTTACCTCATTTCTCAAGTATATGTGTGAGTATTAATTCATGTGATTCTTAAATAAAAACTAATTTTAAAAATTACTGATACACCTGGATGTCTCCAGATTGTAGCTTACTTAGTTAATTTTTCCCATAATTTAAATATATACTGCTAATAAAGACTGAATGTTTTTGATTCTTGCATTTATTAATGGAAATTAGTTTTAAAAATGGACATGAGGAGATTTGTATCAAAAGATCTAAAATACACAAAATTTCATAAAATTGTATTAGCATAAGTACTATGAGTGAAACATTATGAGTTACATTGTAAAGGAAAGTTGAGGAAATTACAATCATTAGCAAGTTTCAAATATCTTTCATGAAAATAAATCCTCATAAGGAAATGTAAGCATAAAAAGAGCAAAAGAAATGGGATACCCAGTGTAGTTTTTACTAGGAACAATTTTTAAAGGTTTGAAGAATATTAAGGACCACTTATGGTCTATCCATATTTTAATACATTATTAAGATTGGAAACTTATTATGTTTTCCATGTTTAAATTCTGAAAGAAATAACTTCTAAATATCACTGAGTTAATAAAAGGCAGATGTAAATCCTGAATCACATTTTTGACTAACCCCATTTATTTAATAATCATGATACTCTGTGAACAGGAATATGTAAGGTAACTTTAGCATAGGGATAGTTCAGAACTTGTACAGTTGGAGAGAAAAAATGTAATATGAAGATATGGAGAATAGGAGATTTCTAAGGATCAATATCACTGCATAGTTTGGATAAAGCAAATTTAAAAAGTTATTCGGAAGTTTGGAATGGTCCAATAGTCTTTATTTAGGTCCAAACTTTACCACTGGCTATTGATATGATATTTAATAATACACTCTGCTTAAAGTGTTTTCTTATTAAAAGCAAGGATATGAGAAAAACATGCATATTTGTTAAAGTTATTCTAATAAACTGTTTGCATGAAATATTGTATAAAGACACTAGAAATTCATTACAATATAATTAATGCAAGGAAATTAACATTTCATTATTTTTTTCACAGAAAATGTTAACAAATATTTTGTAATATTTTAAGACACACTATTTATATATAAATACATTAAGATTTATATATTGAAATTTAAAACTCTAATATTTTATAGTTATAACACCTCTAATTCATAGTTGCCAAATTATAAAAAATAAATGGTACTGAAATAACACACACCCAATTGAAATTGTTTTAGAATTGAAATGATAAGAATGAAAAAATATTTATTTATAACTTGGAATACTTCAAGACAAGCTCAAGTGAAATAATTGTAATCAGAATAGTCCTTTTGAATGAAGAGATTTTAGCAAAATCTAAAATAGATCATAGTTAAGACATCTGGAAATAATGTTAGCTCTTTAAATATTGGAATACATGCAGAACAGAGCGTAGGAGCTTGTCTGGGCAACAGAGTCAGGTGAGATGATTTCCTTAACTAATGTGTGGAATGGAGAACTCAAAGTAGAGTGACAGAAAGGGAACTTTGGTTACAGAAGGCAAAGGAAATGGGAATCTATTTGATTCTGAATCAATTGACACATTTTACAAAAGAGGAATTAAAGGGCCCACATTAATATCTTATAGAACACCTGAAATGAAGCACTGACGAGGCTTGATCTGTCTGGTTTCAGTTGGATTAAACTCTTTCTGAGAAGACACTCAGAACCATTTATGAACTTTGAACAGAAGCAGTTCCTAGTCTGCTGGCCAACAAGAGAAGACATCAGAAATGATTCTGGTTCCATCGTCCAAAATTGAATCAGCAATAACTAGATTGCTCAAACAAATATGCTGATAATGAGGATCACTTACAGAGCATGCCTGTGACAGCTATTTGATACTGAAGAAAATAAGAAAATAATCGCTGGGTATGTCCAGGCAGAGTTTGAAAAAATATTCAGAGAAATAGTGTAATAATGATTCAATAACTGAGGGATTAGTGTGTCTGTATTTCATTTAAAATTAATTCATGTGCTTAGATTCTCTGATCGTATGATTATTGAAATTAATACATATCATGAGAGTTAGGAAAGAAAATGAAATGAGAAATATGTGCATTCATTAATATCTGAATATTCACTTTTGTGCATTTCTTCTATAATGAAATTCTCTTTGAAGCCATATATTGATACCAACAGTTGCACTTTATTTGTTAGTGATGTGCATTGTCTCACAGAGGTTCATAGCAGAACCTCATCAGTTCATTTCATTTGACTGCAGGATATCATAAGACCTAGAATACTTCACCATCTTCATTGATATCCTCTAAATGGACATCTCAAGTTCTTCGTGGGTCCAAGTTTTGAAATGTCTACTGTTATTAGTGCTTTATCTGGTGGCAATGACTGGAAATCTTCTGTTATTTTCATTGTAACCAATCCACAGCTGCACTCTCCAATGTACTTCTTTATATGCAATTTATCCCTCATAGATCTTTGAATTTCAGTTACAGGTCCCAAACCATATATGATTGTGTTGAGTTAATATGTACTGTCTTTGTGTTCATATCATATATTAATATATTTTAGTGGTACTTTGGATGTGTCCTGTGGAAGCACCTAACAAAGTTTTAACAAGCCATACTCCTCAGCTAACAATTTTCATTTTGTTTGCAATGTCTGTTTTGATTGATGTTTCTGTCCTGATTGCAAATAATGCATCTCTTAAAAATGTCCTCTCAGTCATGTTCTAAACTTCATGGTGTTCCCCTTCATAAACCCATCATCTATAATCAGTAGTACAGGGAGATTGGCACTGCTCTAGACATAATGTTCAATAGATCTTTTGAGTTCCCATGCAAGGTTTTTGGATTTAAAAATTCTCAAATTCAAGAACTAAGTAAAGTTTATTTTATACTTGACATGTGTTCTTAAGTTTGAATTTCTTCTTGTAAATGCCTATTGTTTTGTTGTTTGTATATTTTGCATTATGTACATATGTGGTAGTAATATCTCTGTTCCTCAGTCATTTATATTCTATACTAAAAGTGAATAATTCATGTAACCTTCTTAAAAATAATTTCCACACTGTTAAAACATTTTGGGAAATGTTTGGGATTATTTTGAACAAAAGACAAGAATGACATCATATGCAGAAGACTATGTCTTTTGTATCAATACTTTTTAAGATCAATGCTTATTTTTGCCATTGAGAGTATTTCAAAGTACTGGATACTGCCAAACTTGAAGAGACTATTGAGTGTGTGGACTTTGAGAAACATGTTAAAAATGCTTTTGTTGAGTTCACTTTCATACAGTATCTGGACTGAGTAATAAAGGAAATAGTAATGAAGAAAATAGACAAAATTTCAAAAGGAGGAAAATACTAGGTTATAGCACTGAAATCTGACTTTAAACTTACGTTATTTCTTGGTGAATTTTTATTACTTTTTAAAATTTTCAATCACCAATTTTATTTTTATCTCAGCATTAGGAAAACATGTATTACTGCATATTTTCAATTTTAAATTTATTTCTATATTATGAAAATATGCTTCAAATCACTTAAAATATTCTCAGTGATTTTAAGACTTGAAAATATGCACATCTTATATAATTTCTCTTATCTCTTTTTAATCTTAGATTTATTTTTCTCATGAGAAAATACAGATTCATAACCATCCTTTCTATCTTTGAGTGTATTAAGTAGAAGTTGTAAAATATTTCTTTGTAAACTTAATTTTCTCATTACATTTAGAGTTATTTAAAATATTCCCTTTATTATTCAAAATCTTGATTTCTTCCAGTGCTATGTAATCCTGAGATATCTCTTCAAAATCATGAATAAAACTAATTGGTGAGTCTTTTTTTTTTTAAATGCTGTGTGTATATCTGGCAAGTATTTCATTATTTGTATGAAGATCAGCTCATGTGAGCCTTCCCATTTCTTTCATTACAGATGTTCATAACTTTTTAAAAAATTCTTTATTGCTATTTAGATGGTTTCCTAATTAGATAAAATTAGGAGAAAGTGCATTTGTCTTGGAATAAAATTATATTGAAGATTTTAAGGGAAGTTATAAAATGAAAATAGTTTCATTTCTTATCATATAATATGATTTTTAAATCTGGAGTGTATATATAAATAACAATAGGTGGAATGTGGTTAGAGTTCATTCACTTGGTCCTCAGAGCAAATCTGATGCTAATTCTGAGATCTCTAGGGCATTTTATACTTTCCTTGTAATCTTTATTTTCATATTCTTGCCCACATTTACATTTTACATTCATGGCACCCATCTTACTAGATCTCTGTGCCACAGATTAGAAACATAATTCAACAGCCCAGCTAGAAACTAGGAAAGGTCAAAATTCAATTTGTTATGGCAGAAAGTGCAAAATCCTCTGGTGAATTAATGGATTTGTAAAACTCTGTCACAAGTTCATCTCTGGTCCCATAGTCACATTTTGTTCTAAAAGGCATAGGACCAATGAAAAATTATGCTACATAGAGTAAAATGTAATAGAATTCTTGGAAATATGAAATGATGGAGAGTGACATTTTTTAAAGGATGAACTAGAACATTTAGCAGTAACAATATTTCTATTTTCTTACAGGTAACTACATTTTGGCTGTAAATTCTGCATTAACTTATGATCCAGTGTCTCAGTTGCCAACATTAGCAAAATGCCTCTTGCTCATAATACATGCCCATTATATGTTGACCTTACAAATATTTACTTTTTATACAACATGCTTGGGTTAATTTGTACAATTCTTAATATTTTAGTGCTCTAAAGTCCCTGGCCAGAAGCTGAGGCACAAGAGAATCACCTGTTTTTCTAGAGTCCCAGTACAAACTGCATTTAATAATGCCATGTTTTTCTTTCAAAATACTATCTAGTGAGATTTTTAGGGACTATTTTTCTCTGTGTCTGTTAAAGGCTGTGCTTTTCAATCTAAATGTTTAATTTTATAAAATTGACGGATTTTTCCAGACTAAAATGGTATGTGCTTTCAGTAATGAGGAAGTCTGAGAATGTTGGCTGCTACTTATTACTCTTGCGTCCTTCCACAGTTCTAAGCTTTTCTAAAAATTGTTATAACCTATAATGTAAAATGTTGCAGTTTATCTACTTACCCTTAACAAACGATTGGTAATGTTTTGTGGGAGATTCAAGGACTCAAGGACATACTTAATACCAGCTAATTGTAATAAATTTCTATATGAAGTAGAATTAAATAATGATTATTTAGCTTTTATATAGGGACTTTTCTGAAGTTTTTAAAATCAATAGTGTTTCTAAGTCATTGTTCCCTTCTTTTTATGTGTCCGTGTTCAAGAAAATAGTTAAATTAATTCCCCTGCTTCCTCTCCAGTTGTGACAAAATATGTTTTGTGAGGTATGCTTTAAATATTATAAAAATGAAACCAATCGTTTCCGCCACTATCCTACCCATCGCGCTGCACCGCCGCCCTGGCCCCTGCCGCCTCCCTGGGAAAGATATCGTTCACCTTGGCCTCGCCCACGCAAGTGGTCTTCAATGGCGACAGCATCCGGCAGAGGGATTTGCCCACGCAGATGGGGCCTTCTGCATCCTGGGCCCCCACGTGCCCACACCGCAGTTCCTGCCGCCAGGGCTGCTTATTGTCCATGCCGAGAATGGCGCCGCCTCCCAGGGCTTCGTCAGCTGTGGCTCCCTCAAGGTGACTGCCGGCTCTCCATTGCAGTTACTGGTGCAAAAGGTTGTGACACTGGATATGTGGGAACTCGGGGTGACGAAGGCGAACTTGGAAAAGGCACAGTCGGAGCTGTCGGGGTGGCAGATGAGGCTGTGCGGGTGGGAATCCAAATTCGCATCCAGGCCAACGAGGCCCTGGTCAAAGTTGTGGAGTAGCCGAGTTAGACGCCGAGAACTCTGTCCTCAGAGCCATCTCCACCGAACTGCCTGGCCTGTGCCCCCCATTAAAGAGCAGGAAGCCCGAAAAACAAACAAACAAACAAACAAAAAACACAACTAATGGAGCCTTAAAAAAATGTGAGATTAATCCTCCAGTACTCCATTGATATAAAGATAGCCCATCTCCCTGACTTAGACAATATAAATGGCAAAGGAATGGACAAGTATGGCTTCAAGAAATGGATGATTCTTGCCATAATCTGTTATCTACTTAAAACATGGGTAGGTGCTGCTCGATTAACGTAAGTGAAATTTCTTTTTTTCCCAATATGTTTGTACAGTTGTCCAAGCACCATTTATTGAAAAATACATGTTATTGTCACTGTACTACTTTACATTACCTCTGTTTTATATGAGTGTTCCAGTATAAGGGGATGGTGGTTGTGCCTTTTATTCTGTTGTATTGGTATCTATATTTATTTCTGCAACCAAGCCACATAAATTCAAATGAATTTAATATAAATTATATTTTGGAAAATTATACTTAAATTGAAAACATTTTATTTTCTATATGACCTAAAATACTTCAGGGAAACCACATTGAAATTGTTGGCTTTAAGATATGTATTTATTAAATTAGATATATTTCTATTAAAAAAGCAAATAAAGCTTTATGGAAATAATTCTATGCAGAATGCAATATTACTATTATGTTATTGAATAGAACTATGATTTCATGAGAAATATGAAATGTTTTTATTTCATATGATATGAATATGATATTCCATATGATATGTTTTTATGAGAAACTGGAATTAATTCACGAGTTGAATTAGAGTAATAAGCATGTATTTTTTTCATAAACTGAAGGAAATGTGCAATTTTTTGGTAACAAGTATGATGAGGTGGAAGCGGGTGGTTGGGCAGTGAATGGGGTTGATGGTGCAGTGAAGTGATTGGGTTCAATGGTGTTGGAATATGAGGGTGAGTAGGGTGGGGGATTGGATTGAACTATCTATGGAACTGTGGGTGGGGCCAGAGTAAGGAGCAGGTGGACTCTGGGATTCGTATATCTCTGGTTAAAACTACAGTGGTGGGGATGTTCTTCTGGAAAATATGGCAAGGGAGAGTAACTGGTGCAAGGAGTTGGGAGTGGGGGAATATGCAGAATAGGGCTCACTTGAGGCATGCTTCTGTGGAATATGAAAGTGTTCATCTTTTCATAGTGTGTTATTGCAGTGGGTGGAGACCTACACAATAAACAAGAAAATATTGAACTCTCATCCTGGGGATTCTAGCTATGCTTTCAGAAGGGCAATAATCTCTTGAGAACATAGGCAATGCCTAATAAAAGAAAAAAGACTATAAAGTGAAGCCCTCAATATTATTGCATGTATCTACAAGCCTTATTATTAAAAAATGGAAAATTAGTGGTTACCATAGGTTTGGAGAAAAGAGGAAGGGGAGAATGGAATAGATGGAGCATAGGAAAATTTTAGGGCATTGGAATTGTTCTGCATGATCTTGCAATGATGGATACAGGCTATTTAAGATTTTGTCAAAACCTATTAAACTCTACAGTGCAAAATGTGAAACAATGCAAATCACTGACAATGGTTAGTAGCAATGCTTCAATATTTGTACATCAACTGTAACAAATGTACCATATACATGTACAATGCTATTAATAAGGGACTTTGGGATGGAGGAGGGTGTTGGATATATGGGAATCCCCTATATTTTCTATTTGACTTTTCTGTAGCCTAAAGCTTCTTTGCAGATAAAGAAAAAAAAAAGATACTGGGGAAACTACGGAAGAACATGTCACTATATAAAAAAGATAACAGATATTATGGTGATGAAAGACACATTCAGAAAAATTTTTACTTTACTTTTGAAAATGTTTTAATTTTTAATTTTATTTTTGTTTATGTATTTTACTTTTGTTTATTATTTTTATTTTATTTACTTACTTTATTTGCTTATTTTTTGGTTTTATTTTGTGGGCATTTTGGATTGCAGTAGGGTCACAACTGTGGCAGGGGATGATCACTGGTGTGTGTGTGGTGATGGATGTGTGTTGAGGGGTGCACCTGGACATGCCTCTATATCTTCAAGTAGACATGGGGTGTTCTGTCAGTAGGTGGAGACCCACACAATAACCAAAAGAATATTGAATTCCCATCGTGGGAAGTTCTGCTACATTCTCTAATAGAGCAGTAAGAATCCCCAGAGTGCAAAGCCAGTGCCAAGCAAAGGAGGACAGAGCATTACTCCAGGCCCTTGATATTGATCTTTGTACTTATGAACCTTTACTTGTGAAGTTGAAACTTAGCCTAGTATTATTTATTGACTAAGATTTACTTCCTGAAAGACACTCTCTTGATCAAATGTGGTCTCTCTCTAAGCCAAACTTAGAATATAAATGCACTAACTTCTCCCCAGTGTTGGACAAAACTCCCTCTCAGTGAGAAGCAGAGTGGGCATCACCATCCCCAAATCCTGAAGTTTAAGGAATGAACAAGCATAAAGGAGGAATGCAACTATGGAGTAAAATAAAATTATTCTTCTAGCAATGGAAGAAATTGCATCATTGATATAAAAGCAGCAGCCAACAGAGATTCTGAAGAGATGGAGAGGTAAGAATAGTTATTACATGGTACATTATGGGCTCATTAGAATTGTCCTAACTGACTTGTAATGATGGATACAGGCCATTTCATCTTGTCAAAACCTATAAAATTGTGCTGTGCAAAGAGTAAAACATAATGTAAATAGACCTTACTTAGTAGCAATGCTTCAGTATATTTTCATCAATTGTGACAAATGTACCACACTAATGAAAGATGTTACTGGGGAAAATTGTGGAAAATGATGGGGTATATTGGAAACCCCTATATTTTATGTAATATTTATGTGGTCTAAAGCTTCTTTAAAAATAAAGAAAAAACAATTTAAAAAGATATTTGAAGACCTGTGTTTGGTAGATAGTCTAACTATAAGAATTGAAAATATATTACCTTGAAATTGTACTAGTATAAGCACTATGAATAAAATACCTGCTTGAGGCAGGTAGAGGATCATTAGGAGATTTACAAGCAAAAAAGAATGATTGCATATTATTGAAATATTACATTTAAGCAAAATAATCCTCATATAGTAAAAGAAAAGTTGAGATATCCAGTGAAGATTTTACTGTGAAAAATTTCTGATATTTAATTGCTGAATAGTAGTAACCACCTATGCTCTGTATAAATCTTTAATATATAATTGTATTTCATCTCTTTAAAAGTTGATAAAGAACAAGAACCATAATTATTATACTATTTTCCACATTTTAAAATTGTTTGGCGAACAATTTTCATATATCCCTGAAGCAATTAGGACCAGATAAAATAACCCTGAACTCTCTCTTACATCCAAGGCTATTCATTTAACCATCATGATACACTATGAAGGAGCAGTTGTATGGTAAATTTAGCAGTGGGAAAGAAATATTTCTACAAACTCAGGAGAAAAATGCAATCTGATATGATGGAGATTAGGAAGGAGACTTCTAATACTCAATAACAATGCTTGTTTTTGATACAGAAAATAAAAACTGCTGTAAGACTGTTTTGGTCCATCAATGAAACTCTTAGTTCAATAGTATCAATTTAATTACAGAGTACTGTTTTTTGTTTGTTTAACTTTCCAGCATTTTTTATTAATGAAATTGTAATTATATGGAAAAAACATATGGAAAATACAGAGGTACTTTTCCCTTATCCCTCTCAAATATTAACAACTTGCATTAGTGTGGAAAATTTTTACATTGTAGAAAGATTATTATTGTACTGTTAACTACAGTCCTTAGTTAATATTAGGATGCTCTTTGTGATGAAAAGTCCTATGCTGTTGGTTTTTAAAATATTTTTCTTATAAAATATATACAATATACAATTTACCCTTTAAACCACAAATATATAATTGATTAGTGTTAATCACATTCACAATGTTGTGCTACCATTGCCATTATCCATTACCAATCTCTTACTTTTCACTCCAAACAGAAATTCTGTAACCACTAATCATTAATACCCATTCCCTACCTCAATTCTTCCTAAAGTAATGTGTATTAGAGTTTCTGTCTCTATATATTTCTTATTCTAATTATTTCAAATCAGGTATATCATTCATTATTTGTCCTTTGTGTCTGGTTTATTCCACTAAACCTGATGGCTTCAAGATTCATCCATACTGTGACAAGCATCATTATACCATTTCTATTAATTGCTGAATAAGATTCCATTGTAGGTAAATGCCACATTTTATGTACCCATTCATCAAATGATGGACACTTGTGTTGCTTCCATCTTTTGTCAATTGTGTATAATGCCTCTATAAGAATTGGTGTGAAAATTTCTGTTCAAGTCCCTGCTTTCATTTCTTTTGGGTATATATGTTATAAGAGGAAATACTAATAATTCTATACATAATTTAATTTTCTGTCAACCTGCCAAATTATTTTCAACAGCTGCTATAACATTTTACATTCCCATCAAAATGATGAGTTTTCCTATTTTTCCACTTCCAATCCAACACTTAATTTTTATTTATGGTAAGCATTCCAGTGGGTGTTAAATAGTATCTCATTTGTCATCTTTTGTCACTTTTTAAATAACTTGTGTTATTTTATTTTTTATTGTTGATTTGTAGGCTTCCTTATATATTCCAGACACTAAACCATTAACACATAGGTATTTTCCAAATATTTTATCCCATTCTGTAGGTTGTATTTTTACTTTCATGAAGTCCATTGATGAAAAAAGTAATTTTGATGAAGTCCCATTTATGTATTATTTTCTTTTGATGTTCCTGCTTTTCTTGTGAAGTCTAAGAAACCATTACCTAAAATTGGTTTCTGAAGATGATTCCCTGTTTTTTCTTCTAAGTGTTTCATATTCCTTGGATTTATATTTAAGATTTTGTTTAATTTTCAGTTAATTTTTGTTCATGGTATGAGGTATGGTTCGTCCTTGATCTTTTTACATATGGATGTAAAGTTTTTGTTTTTACATTTGTTGAAGTGACATTGCTTTCCCAATCGAGTGGACTTGGTATCCTGGTCAAAAATCAATTAGTCATAGATATAAGTGTTTATCTTTGAACTCAATTTAATTCCAGTTGTTTATATGTCCATAACTGTGTCATACTCATGACTTTTAAAATATTTTATAATATATCATTCATTCATGAACATACATAAACAGTAACTTATAGTACAAGTTGTGAACTTACAAAATAAACATGCATAACATCATATACGGTTCCCATATATCACCCTACCAACAACACCTTGCATTGTTGTGAAACATTTGTTATAAACTATGCAAAAGCATCATCAAACTATTACTAACTATAGTCCATATTCTATATTTGGTGCATTTTATCCCCAACCCACACTATGATTTTTAATATATTTTTATTAAAGAGGATGAGAACTTACAAAACAATCATGCACATGTGTAGAATTCCCATACAACAACCTTTCACCAACACACCACACTGTGGTGGAATATTTATTACAGATTATGAGATAATATCATCAGACTATTACCACCAATCATGGTCATGCTGTTTTGACCACTGTAGTTTTATGGTAAATTTTAAAATAAGGAACTGTAAGTCATCAAAATTTGTTCTTCTTTATCAAGATGTCTTTTGGCTATTTGGAACCACTTATGTTTCCATATCAATTTGATTAGTGGATTTTCCTTTTCTGTAAATTGGAATTTTGATTGAGATTCCATTGAATTTATAAATCAATTTGGTTAGAATTTGTATCTTAAAATAATGAGCCTTCAGATCCATGAACATGGATTATACATTCAGATCTTCTTTCATTTCATTTTAAAATTTGGATGCATATTATTTCTTTTATTTGCTTAATTGCTCTGACTAGAACTTTCAATAAAATGTATATGAGTGGTGACAGTAGGCATTCTGGCCTTGTTCCTAATCTTAGCAGGAAAGCTATTTAACACTATTGAATATGATGTTAGATGTAAGATTTTCATATATTCCCTATATCATGTTGAGGAATTTTCCATCTACTGCTAGTTTTCCAAGTATTTTTTTCATGAATGGTAATGGATTTGTCAAATACTTTTTTGGCCTCACTTGAGGGCATCAAGTGATTTTCCTTCTTTCTTTGGTTAATGTAGTCTATTACACTGATTGTTTTCTTATGCAGAACCACACTTGTATATCTTGGAAAAATCCCACTTGATCATAGTGTATAATTATTTTATAGACCTGTTGGATTCAGTTTGCTAGTGCTTTGTTAAAGTTATTTATATCTGTATTCATAAGGGAAATTTGCTTGTAATTTTCTTTGTAGTTTCTTGATCAGGCTATGATATTAGGGTGATCTGGCTTCATTGAATGAATTAGTGAGAGTTACTTTCTCAATTTTTTGGAACATTTTAAACAGGATTGTTGTTGATTCTTTTTGGAATGTTTGTTAAAATTCCCATCATATGCCATGTGGTCCTGGACTTTTTTTGTTGGGTTGATTTTGATTACTGATTCAAAGTCTTTACTTAGTATTGAGCTATTGAATCTTCTTTCTTCTTGAGTCAATGTATCTAGTTTATATATTTATAGAAATTTGTACATTTCATCTGGTTATCTAACTTGTTTGTTTACAGTTGCACACATTATCTTCTTATATAATCTTTTCATTACTGTGGGGTCAGTAATAATGTCCCTCCTTTCATTTCTGATTTGATTTTTGTGTTTTCTCCCTTATTTGCAACTCTAGCTAAAACTTGTCAATTTTATTGTTATTTAAAAGAAACAACTTTTGTTTCCCTGATTCTCCCTATTATTTTTTTAATTCTCTATTTCAATTTTCTGTACTCTAATATTTATTATTTTTCACTTCTGTTTGCTTTTCTTTATCTAGAGCCTCCAGTTGTGGGGTTAGATATCTTATTTTAATTCCTTTTTTTGATGTAAGTACTTAAGTTTCTAAGTTTCCTTCTCAGCACTAACTTGCTATATCCCATAAAATTTGTTATGTTTGTTTGTTTTCATACACCTCAAGATATTTCTTAACTTCCTTTGTGATATATTCTTTGATATTTTGGTAGTCTAAGAATGTGTTAATTTTCATATATTTTTGAATTTTCCAATTCCCCCTCTTTTATTGATGTCTAGCATCATTCTATTGTGTTTGGAGAAATTCACGCTATAATTCCAGTATTTTTTAATTTAATGATAATTGCTTTGTGGTCAACATGCTTTAACCTGGTGAAATGTCATCATTTGTTTAATATATTTTGGATATCTATTATTTGTTTAAATTGACCTTTATATAAGTGATTACTGGTCTTCTTTGTCCCTCAAAACCATTTTTGACTTAAAGTCTATTTTACCAAATATTAGTATAGCTAACACAGTTCTCTTTTTGCTAGTATTATAGTCATATTTACCCATTCTTTTCACTAAAAGACTATTTATATCTGAATTTTAGGTGAATCACTTGTAAATAGCATATAGATGAGTCATGCTTTTTTGTCCATAAGGTTTTAATAATGACTGATGTGATGAATGCACAACTATATCATTATATCAAATACCAGTGATTGCATACTTGGGATAAAATGTATATTTTAATAATATGTATCAATAAAATTAATTTGTTTTATAAACGTGATTCTGGCTCAAAGGTGTAGTCTAGAGATGTAAATGTCAAATGAAGCTAAGCTAGAGGATAATCTAAGAACTGTATAATATAGTGATTTTGGTGGTAGATGAAGGTTGTGGTTAATCATATAAATATAAGAAGGTTCTTTTATTACAAGTTGCTAAGAATATGGTGAAAACTGGAACATTACAAATAATCAAACTTATGGATGATAGTTAACAATAATAGTGTAATATTTTTCAGCAATGGCAAAGAACATTTGATATCAATTCTAAGTGTCAACAATAAGGGGGTATGAGAAGTTACAGGATTTTTACTTTTGGAGTAATTGAAACATTTGAAAATTGACTGAGGTAATTAAAGTACATCTTCATGATGAAAATGAGAGTCACTGAGTGTACATTTTGAATGGATTTTACAAAGCATGGGACTGCTTAACACAGTGAATCCTGTGGGACTGTGGCTAACAGAACAAATACGAGAATGTTCTCTCATGAAGTATAACAAATATATAATACTAATAAAGGATTATAATAATAAGGTGGGTTGGGGAAATACTGCAAATGTAAGATATAGTCTGTAGTTATTAGTAATATTTTGATGATGCTCTTTCATAATTTGTAACAGCTATTTCACAACAATGCAAGATATTGGTCATAGGATGATTTATGGGAGCTCTGTATGATATTATACATTTTTGTTTTTTAAGTTATTCAACTTTTCCTATGCACTTATTGTATATGTATGTTTATATATGAATGAAATTCCTCAAATCATTTTTAAATATAAAAAATTTCTTTTAAGCTAAAACTTTTCATCACATTAAAAACAAAGGGAATGTTTTCAGTCTTATAGGATACATCTCCCAAAACACAAACAAATAAAAAACAAGTATATCAGTTCTTTAGACTGAGTATATTACTACAGGATCAATGTTCAAAGATATAATCACCATATAATTGAGGAAAAATGAATGACTACATGAAGACATTAAGAACAACTATCAAATAAAGAGATTATTGAGGGAGTTGATGCTTGGAGGAACGGGATGTCAATGAGTTTCCCAATTTTACATCTTGCAGCAAGATGGCAATATTGAACCAACATCATGTGGAAAAACTGTACTTAGGATACTTAAACCATCTTCACAATATTATTTACCCATGTCAGGGTTAAAATATATGTAAGATCTGTCTCTTGATAAGATTATTTAAAATATATACAAACATATACATTGATAATGAATGTGAAACAGTACAGATACATAGTGTAGACGTGAAACAAATCTGATGTGTCTATGTGGCTGTGTGCCTATTGCACACTATACACCTGCAGGCATTGATGTATGGCTCAATACTAAGGGTATTTTGCATCATGATAGACAAAACAATGCTACATTTATAGGCACCTATCATCATAGCTTCCAGATATATAATCCCTAATATTATATATCACAAAGGAGAAATTAAAATATCCAAAATTAAACCTAGATAATTAAAAACAATTCAGCCAGTATAATAATTGTGAGACAACCTAAGGAAAGATATAAAAGTTTTGAGCAATATAGTTGACTAACTCTTAATGGTATAGAATGTGCATTCAAGATTATGTTGACTAGTTTGAAATTATAAACTGTGCATTGTTTAAGCACACAAAATAAAACTGGAAATCCATGACAGAAAGATACATAGCACCTCTAAGAAGCATGTTGAGGCTTTCTACTTTCCTAACATGATCGTAATTATGCAGTCATACCATGACGGTAAACATTGAACAATGGTTATTGTAGTGCTTCCTAATAGGCACCTTGTTCCTGCTAGTAGTCTAAGTGGCTACATGTTCCATTTAGTCCAACTCAAATGGCACATGAGGGTGGACACCATTGTAATTTGCTAACAGGTGGAGAAACAGAGTCATCAGAGGTAAAGCAATGCTATGATGATCATCCAGCTCATAGACCACTGTGCTGGGATTTGGCACCAGGCTCTTATACACTTTGGACAGTTTCAGAGGGACTATTTTGTCATTTACCCATTAGCAACACCATGGGTTTGATCTGACTATTGAACATCACCCAATTCCTGAGAGGAAAACCCTGAGGATGAGCAGGAAATCTTAGTGTCTCCGGACTGGCTTGAGGCCAGGCTCTGGGTTTCCTACTCTGTTCCTTGATCTCAGGGATCCACAGGAATTTCACCTTAACAGCCCTCAGAATATTAGGGGAACTGTGATTTTCTTTCTAAGAGATTATCCATATAATCATCACCAATTCTTTCCATAAATTCATGAAAACACTAATATATCTCAAAAATAAATGTTCTGTTCGTAGATTGATTTTACTTGGTCCCTGTTCCCTGACCATCTAGAACCAATTATTTCATTGAAATTACCTGTAGGCACTGGCTGCTATTAGTGCCAAACCTGTGTTCCCAGGAATTTTCTTTGATGTTATTGGAGACATCTCTTAGAAGTAAACATAACACAAAATCTCTTGTTTTGATAGAAAGGTTCCATTCAGGTTGTTACTCATCTCTACTGAGTATGCCCACTCATCTTTACCTGTAAGTGAAACATCAGTGGACCCTTACCAGAAATCCTGACTTATCTATCCAATGTAAGGAAAACCAGTATTAACTTCTGATCATGAGTTGTTATTCACTCTTTTGTCTCTTCTTTTCCTTTCCTCTAGGAATCACCCCATTTCTTTCCTCCACTACTCACTTTATGTTTTTGAAGAGAAACTTTCAATAGGACTATTATTAAAAATTTAAATATGGAAGTTCCTCAAATAATGTGACTAACACCTTCTTTTTTATTCAATGCAGTAAAAAAACTTCATTTCAAACAGTTTTAACAGAAGTGATAGGTGTACAGGGAAGCAAAGTGTGAGCTGATTACAGCACCCAAAGGAGCAGGGCCAAGAGCAGCTCTGCACAGTGACCAGAGCCTGAAGATGCTGACTGCTAATTTAAATGTATACTTAAACATATCTATTAGATGAGATGTGTTTTTCCTAAAATATATAAGTAATATTGCTTATTGATTAATAATTTCAATAATTATTGGTTTAATATTTTCTCTTTACCAAGTACTCTGCTGTATTTGCTTGATATATAGAGAATAAAAGAATCCCTGTCATAAAAATAAACTGTGTAAATGACCACTTATACTTCAGGTGTAATTCTAGTGCTTTCTGCTAACATGTCATGAAAAATATTTAAGCAATATTTAGTAATTGATTTCCACAGCTTTTAGAGTGAAATATATGTCTGCATTGCATTCACTCTAAAATATTTTGAAGGAGATTTTATTTTAAATAAATTAGAGATTACATGGATGCCTCAATCAGTATATAAAATAAAGTACTAATGACCGAAATATATCTTTCTTCTTCAAGACTTTGCATAAAAGGCAAAAAATCATTTGCTTTTATAAATTGATGGAAAAGAACACCAGTCCAGTGATCTAGTTTTCTCAGGAGAACTTTGCTGGTTATCTTCCTGCAACCTCTATGCTGTTTAACAATAGTATCATTCTTATAGTCACTATTTATATGTACAGTACACTTTATGTTAAGTAATACTTCTTTTAACAGAAAATCATATTAGCAAATGCTGTGTGCTCACATTCCTTTAGTTCATTGTTTACTTAAAAATAGTAATAATTATATGAATTTAAGATGGAAGAAATGTAAGTGCTGAAGGAATCCTATGTTTAAAACACTTTCTAATGTTTGGTACTCATTGATTTACTTTACTTCAGTAATTACCATTATGACAATCTCTATTTTTTTTTCCACATATTAAATTCATGAAGTAGAACTTTTTGCAAATTTTATATGAGAGGAAACAGAATGCAAAAGAGATTTGTGAATTTCTCAATAGATACATAGCAAAAAAATGTCAGAGTCAGGATGTAAAACGTATCTTCTGTGAAATTTGCACAGATTTAACTCTGCCATGCAGAAAAATTAATAATACAATTTGGAAACTTACAATTGTTTGGTGATTGTGCAATAATAAAATTGTTCACTCTGTGTTCCAATTGTGAAACCTTGTTGCATTATTGAAGCATTTTGAAGAATCCTGAATTAAAGAGTGTTATAATAAGAAAAACCTTTTTTTTTCTTCTTGTGATCAGTAGCTCACCCTGAAAGTGACACAGGCCCTGGCTTCTGACACTTAGCAAAGGTTCTCTATAAGTAGTTATATTTGTCATGAGAAAATGGAAACAACAAAACAAATACATGACATGTATTAACATTGAGAATTAAATAGTGAAAGTGTAATCAAGTCTAACATTGTGCATTCAGTGGATTCAAGGAAAAAAGGAAAAGAGACAGTTTAACCATCTTCAGAAGAAAACATTTTCAGATTATGATTAATAAGTGTTTAGCTAAGGCCATTGTGAAAGGGATCCTTATGAACGAATTTGGTATGATTACAACAACCTTTAATCACCCACACATCATGCAATATCTTTCTATCTCAGCTTATTCAAGTTCTGAAACATGTCCAGATTTTATGGGAAAACATAATAATGTTTCTTATAAAACCAAAGAATCAAAACACTTAATGTAGTTAACTATATATTGCTAATAAAGGAATGCATTTTCCCCACAGGTAATATTTGCATATCAAGAGCTGCAAATAACTATTTTTTTGAACAGAGAAATCTAAACATCTATTTAAATTCAAGGAGTACATGGGGAACCAAGAGACACTTATGTTGGCCTTCAGTGGGAAACATTTACATCAGTGAAAAAGGAGACAGAATGAAGACTAGAGTGGTGAATTGGCCTTAGAAATAGATGATTCCATTCACCCCAAGAAAACAAATAAGGGAGGCAGATGAGTGAAAGTATATAAGATATTTTAAATGTTGACATTCTAAATATATTAGGACAAAATTTCTTAGACTATTTTAAATGGATAAAGACAATGCCCACTGATATTGAATAGAGACTGGGGCAATACATAAATTTCACATTTCTAGATGAGTTGAAACTCAGATAGTAAAAAATAATTCTGAATTAAAGTTATAACATACTGTTGAGTAAGGTCAAGAATATTAAAACATGAAACAATATAGAAAATGGTTTTTAACATTTCTTATGGACCACTAATGATATATTTGTAGGAAATTGGTAGAGAGACATTTCACCTCTGGATCATTGTGATTTACCAGTGTATCCAAAAAGTGGGGTCTCATTGACCCTACAGTATTCATAAGGTTTGAATGTTGCTGTACTGGTCAATAGTGACCTGAATGAGAATTTTGGATTGGCATGGTGGGAAATATTGAATCTCCGTAGGATCAGGAGTTGTGCTGGAGAAAATGCTCCTTGTGGCAATGCACTATCTAAGCAGACAAATTTGACACTGAATGCCCACCCTTTCACTGACATTTACATGGCTTAATAAATGTCATTGATCTTTCAGTTACCTACTTTTTTATGCATATTTTGCTTACCAATTTTCAGAGTTGTAATGAGATTTGAAGTACATATTTGAATAAGATAAACTATAAAAGAAATTAAGAAATAATTGAAAGGTGGTGCTAATATAGTTCACTTGATTGATTATTTTATCTAGGACATTGAACAAACACAATGAAGCTAAAAATATCTAAGAAATAATTAAGAATTGACAAGGATATGTTGAAGAATAAAATAACAAAATATAAATACATATATAAACAGATTTTAGAAAGATTATATGTACAGCCAATGAATATATGGTCATCAGAGAATGGATATTTTTCAAGCTTAAATTTCAAATGAATCAGTGTCAAAATTCATAATGAGTGAAGTGAAGATTAAAAGCTGGTTGCCATGGAATAGATTATAATTGTTTATAAAATTTTGAATGGTCCTGAATAAATAGTACCCTTCTATTAGATTCTGTTTTGTAATCATATAATCATAAATATTAACATTCAGTGAATATTACTAATGATAAAGGGATGCATAGAAATTACCTATATGGGATATTTTAATCTTCCAGGAAATCCTTTACCTTCTACTTGATCGATTTTATAACTAGTATGTGGTAGAAATATATACAAACATAGGCACAAACTTTTAAAGATTAAACTTTACTGCTACTGCTACACTGGAAATAAGTTTCACAAGCAGGGATTCTAAAGAGCATGAGGAAACATTATGTTACATCCTACTAACCAAAAATAAACTAGAGAGACTACAGTTGGATTAATGTGAGACAATGAATGTATTTATGCTAATTTATTCTCCATCTTTATTTCTCCCACCCCCCCCCTTTTTTTTAGGAATTATTAGTCTGTCTTTCCATGACAAAGGCCAATTTTTCAAGATGCCCAACTCCACCACAGTGATTGAATCCCTGCTTACAAGATTTTCTGGATGTCTGGAAGTTCAGTCTTACATGCCATGCTATTTTTATTGATGTACTTAGCAACACTTTTTGGAAACCTTCTCATTGTCACAGTAACCAGTAACCATGGTCCAACAGAGTCTCCACACCTCCATGTATTTCTTTAATAGGAATATGTCAATTTTGGACATGTACTACATTTCTGTTACAATACACAAGGCATGCGTCATCTTCCTCCATGACAACAAAGTGATTTCCATGTTTGGATGTGCATCTCAGATATTCTTTGTGGTTACCTTTGCTACAATTAAGCTGCTGTTCCTCACCATGATGGCCCATGACTGTTGTGTGGCCATCTGCCAGGACCACCCTCTACCCTGTGATCATGAGCCCTCAGGTCTGTATCCAGATGACTCTGGCCTCCATACTCAGTGGACTGGCCTGCTCTGGAAGCCACACTGGCAATACTTCCCAGCTTCACATCTGTCAGTCCAATGTGGTCCATTAGTTCTTTTGTGATATCCCCTCTCTACTAACACTCTCCTGCTAGGACACCTTCAGCAATGAAATTTTAATTTTTATCTCTCTGGTAGTGATTGCTGGTGGCTACTTTGCCTTCATCTCCAATTCTTATATTCACATATTTTCTACTGTGCTTAAGTTTCCAACCAAGGAAGAATGAGGAAAGGCCTTTTCCACCTGTGTCCCTCATCCTGATGGTTTCTGTCTTTGTCGGCAGAGCTGCTGTTTTGTATGTGAACCTAACCTCGACCTCACCCACAATTCAAGACATGGTCAACTCAGTGTTCTATTGTATAGACTCACCTTTCCTGAATCCTATTATCTATAGTCTTAGAAACAAGCAGATAAAGGAGACTATAATGAGAGTTATAAGGAGAATGATTTATCCAGGAAAAGTATAGGAAAAGTTTTTGAAGCCTTTCTCAATGTGATGATGTGACTTAAAATATGATTCAAAATTAAATTTCCTTTTTATTTCCAATTTCAGTGACCTGAGTTGACTTAAATCTGAAGGCAAAAGAAGAATCTGAGAAAACTGTGGTTAGTGAAATAGATCAATGATAATATACCTTTTTTTAATGTGGCAGTATAAATTTTAAATAATTATTTTTACTCAATGCAAATATTAATGTGTATAAAATGAAAATCACTACTATGTTGAGAAATTTTGGGATTAAATACAAATTGCAGGCATTAAAAACTCTATTTCACAGAGAAAAAATGTTTTTTCTCTAGTTCCATGTATATTGCTTCCAATGCATTCTTTCAATGTATTTTGAAGATAAAACCATGAAATTATGTATTTAAGTAGACTTTCTTATTGGTTTCTCATATGTTGTGGACCATATCTCTATAATAACATTTGGATTAGTCACAATACTCTCCAGTGTATGAAAAATGGCTTGCCATCCTGGATAATTTCTCAAACACATGCAAGCTTGAAGAAAAATTCAATAAAATATTACAGTTCCAATTTCTAGGTATGTAAATTGGATAAATGATTGTCACTAAAACTGGCACTCTCACTTGTGTTAATTCTAAGACTGCAATTATCACAAGGTACTGTTGTGTTAAATGATAAGACTTATTACTTGGAAACTACTACTCTGCCTGCAAATGTTCTTTTCATTACAAAGTATTTTCATTAAAATAGTACTGTGTTCCCTTCTATATGACTGTGCATTTGTACATTGTTATGTTTATGTTGTAGAAAAGCTTTCTTTACGCAATGAGTAAATAGTAATGTTATTTAAGAAAATGTCAGCACAATACATTTAAACAGAAGTTCTTAAATTTTATTCTTCACACACCAATCAATACCCCATGGTATAAGATTCAATTTGGAAAGCTATTCCCTAATTGAAATAGTCATTTTTAACATGACACTTTATCAAGCTCATTTTGAAATGTTGATGCAAATCAATTCCATAGAATTTTATGGGCATACTAATATAAAATTACAATAAATAAAGCAAAATTAAGAGAACTAAAAGGAAAAATGGGAAAACATAACCACAATTAAATATTTTTAAGTCAAAGCTCCATGTCCTGGTTAGTCATTTGTGGACCCCAGAAAATTATGTTCTTTATTCCAATCCTGTGCCTGTAAATGGGGACTTCTGATTATATTAATTTAAGGGAAATTTAATTAGTTCAGTTTTATTTAGATTACTTTAGGGCTTTTGATTGGACTACCAATCAAAGTGAGCATGACCCAAGTTAGGTCTCTGCCCTCTTGCTGTGGTCTTATATAAGCAGAGAAAGCAGAAACACACTGAGAACAAGAGCCACCATTTTGACCTTGCCATTTGAGAAAGAGGACTCCAGTGATTGGTTGCCATGTTGCCATGCCATGTGGCAGGAATCCAGGATCCAGAAGCTGCCATTTGTTGAGACATCATCTCTGATGATGCCTTGATTTGGACATTTTTACAGCATTGGAACGTTAAGATTTTATCCCAGATAAATTTCCTTTATAAAAGCCAACCCATTTCTGGTATTTTGCATCAGCATATTCGGTAAAACAAAACACTCTGTGATCCTTAATTTCATATATCAACTTGGTGTCCAGTTTTTTGGCAAGCAAGCAACAGCCTGATAATAACTGTGAAGACAGTCCCTGGATTTATTCATTAGTAAGCTGATTGCATTTTTGGCTGATAACATCTACAATTAACGTAGGAAATTTTCTTCAATAATGAGAGGAGTCCCATCCAATCTGTCAAAGGATTTAAAAGGAGAACAGATCACCTCCACAGTGAGAAGGAATAATTTCCATCTCTATTTCAGCCAGCCAGCTTCTCTTGTGATTGTTCAAAAACTTTCATAGGAGTTCCCAGCATTTTACCTGCCCTTTGGAATTTGAACAAGCTCATCTTGACTATCATTCTTGTGAGCCAATTTCTGTAATACATGCCAAAATATTTGCATTATATGTCACTTTTATTTCACTGGAGAACCCTTACTAATCCAAACTCCAACAACTGACAAAATATCTAATAAAAATAAGGATAAATTGCAGATTTCTCAAATGCACATTGGACTTGCTAAATAAACAATATAGTGAGCCATAATGAAAATGTGTATGAAGTTCAGAAAATAGAAACCATTATAGAATATTATCTTTGTTCTCAGGTGTCAATGAAGAGAGGGTAGGGATTTAAAAAAATCTCCAATTCTGATTGTTTATATGTGTATTTTTCTGGCAAGTTTACCAGTTTCACATCATTTGTTTATAGTTCTATTATTTGGTGCATGTTGGTTTGGGTTTTATTTATGATTCTGATTTCATTTTGAAATGACTTTCATTATCCCTCAGTATTTTTCTCTGAAATCTACTGTATGTGATGCTAACTTAATATTTTAACAATTCCAATTTTCTTTCACTTAGTGTTAGCATTATATAACTTTCTTTCTTTTCTTTTTTAAACAAAAATTTAAATGCATTTTTGAAGGCTACATAGAATTGAGTTTTGTTTTTGAATTCTATGAGAGAATCTCTTCTTTTTATTTTTTATTTATACTGTTTACACTAATTATAATTATAGACATGTTTAAGTTTAATTTTATTATATTACTATTTTTTATATTTTACCTATTTGTGCCTTTTTAATTGTTAATGTTTTGCTATAATTTGTAGTAATTAAGCATATTTTTATCTTTTTCCTTTCCTTGTTAGATGTAATTCTTTGTTTTCTGATATTGGTTTTTGCTTTAGAATACATTGTATACATGTTTAACTCATATAAGTCTACCTTCATTTGATTTTATACCACTTCACTCTTAGTATAAGAATATTACAATGATATATTTCTAGATGTCCCCTCATGGCATTTGGACTAATTTTTTCATACATTTGATATAAAGATATAAGACTCTCAAAATATTACTTCTATTTTTATTTATGAAGTCAATTTTCTCATACAGATTTTTTAATAATAGAAGAGATTATGTGTTTATCTACATAGTTCGTTTTTCACTGATGTACTTAATTCCTTTATGCTGTTCTATATTTTCAACCCATATAATTTATCCTTCTTCTTCAATGATTTCCTTTTAAATTCTTGTAATATGAGTCTTCCTCGTGATGAATTCAGTGAATTGTGAATGTCTGTAAAAGTCAGTTATCTGTTTTAGAAAGTTATTTTTATTGAATATATAAGTCTATGGTGATATTTTTTTCTTTGGGCAATATAAAGATTTTGCTCTACTTTTTCTCTTCTATCTTGTGCTATTCCACAATTTTAAAGATATTTGTTTATTTCAGTTGAAATTCATAAAACAAAATGTTCTTTGGACACAAACAAACAGTTTCCCTCTGAGTTTGCAAATTTGAATTATGCATGTTTCCAAATTACAAAGAGTTTGAAAAAAAAATGGAGTTATAATCTTCACCTTGACAAAATAAGCACCATAAAATATGGGAAAGGATGCATGAAATCATCTCAATAACAAGACAAAGAAAATGATTCAACCTATTATTTCCTCAATTTGATACTACATAGCTAGCACCATTTTAGATATAAAGTTGATTAACTCATAACACACAATGTAGGCCTTTCCTTATTATGACTTATATCTCTGAAATTAGTGAAGAAGGCTGATGATCTTTTTTTGTATTATGGTTCACTGTGGCAAAAAAATGAATCATAGGAATCATCTCAGTTTTATAAAGTGTGAACAATATATGGGATGATATGATAAGTCAATTATATGGAATAATATTCTGTCCAGTATCTCCTGGTTCTCCAACTACTCCAAAGAGTCTGTGGACCTCCTGCATAAAATTGCAATGACAGATTCAGGCCATTATATATTTTGTCATAACATATAAAATTGTGCAGGGCAGAGTGTAAACTACAATGTAATCTATAGTCCATGGTTAATAGCAATGCTTCAATATGTGTTCATCAATTGTAGCATATGTACCACAGTAGTAATCCACTACATTTTATGCAATATTTATGCAATATGAAGCTTCTTTCAAAATAAAAAAAATAAAACTTTATTCTGAAGAGATGGCTCCATTTCACGTTTTCTAACTTATGTTCGACAAACAAGTTCCCTTGAGACTTATTGTAGAAAAAGTTTTGTACTCAAACAAAGGTGACAAAAAAAGGACACAATACAAATAATAAGTTTTTCTATGTGTCTACTCAGAGTTTGAATATACTAATTGGCACTTTGTTTAAGTGAAGGAAATATGAATTTTGAATGAATGAGGGGAAACAGCAGTCATTAATAACAATGTTCTGGAGTTAATTAAATTCTCTGCGTTTAAGTGTTTCTCTATCAGTTTTTGCTAAGGTAATCTGTAAAAGACATGTTACCTTCCCATGGATCATTTTAGTTACCTAAAAAAAAAAGTGTGTTAAAAAGTACTTTGCTCTCTTACAGCACAGACAAGGGTATACATAATATTAGATGTAATAACTAATGCTATTCCCCCAAAGTTTTGAGTTGGTAAACTAAAAAAAAAAAAAGTAGAGAGAGAATTATTAGGTAACAAAATTTAGAAAATGCTGAAGAGGAAGATAGTGTATTAAAAAATGTGTTGGGAAGTGAAAATTCAAATTTGAGGATGTTGGGAATGTGCACCTTGCTTCTTTTCCACAAGCAGTAATTTAAAGGATAATGTCTAATTTTATGGGGTTGATTAAAATCCACCATTTCTGCAAAATGTCCACAAAATTTCTTCCAGTCCCACATTTGATCCACTTCCACTATTTTTTTAACTTTTCTTCCAATCCCCTATTCCAAAAGATTTCAAATGTTTGAAGTCAATGCTCTACTTCAGTACCTCAGACAAAATGACCTTTTTAATATCCATTGGAGATAATATTTCAATGATATCCTTTGTAGAAGGAAAAATAAAAAATATGACATTCACTTATAAATTTCCAGATGCCGTTCTATGCATTTTAGGTGTATAAACTGAAATTATATTTAAAAGTCTCCTAAGAAATTTAGTAGAGATGGGTTAATTAATATGCCCAATATTATAGAGTAAATGAATAATGGAACCCACTTGTGAATTCCTCCAATCTCCTCTAAAGCATGGGTATTCATACACTACACTATTTCAGACTCTCTAGAAGGGTAATAGGGCTAAAAGTGATTTTTATAAGAGCGCACATCACAACAGAAATGTCAAAGACACAGGACATTTACAGGAAAATAATTGTAAATAATCAAAATAAATTACAGGTATCAAAATATCTGAAAGAGAAAGCAAACCAAAAAAATTGTTTATAGAAAAAATTGGTCAAATATGCAATTTTGACACAACAGAATAGAATGGATTCACAGGATTACTTCAGAAAAGAAATTGGAAAATTGCAGAAAAGTACAGTGTTAGAAGTTCCCTATTACAAGGTTCACAATGTATGACTAACAGACTGTGACATAAAGAAAGACAACCCCCATCCATGACTTATATGACTGATTTAATAAACCATAGCCTGTGTGCATAAATGCAACCAACCATCTCCACACAAGAACAAAGGAATCACAATGCAAAGGAGCAAAGCAAAATAAGAATCTCTACTCCCTCCTGACCAAGGCTCCATCAGCCTCTCTTACATTCCAAGAGTATATTACTCCCTAGCCCCTCTACCCAATATAAAGGAAATAATTCACTTCTATGGTCCCTTATTAGCCCCTAATTCCTACCCAAATCCTAACCTCCCTCTCACTGATTAACATTACCCTGCCTTTTGAAAATACAGTAAATTCATAACTATGCCTTCCAAAGGTGGGCTGAAGTCTATTCTTCAGACATTTTCAACTGAGAGAATTCCTCAAAAAATTTCCTACCTGCAATCATCAGTGTCTGCATCCCAGTGAGCACCATTTTTACTAACATTTGGTGACAAAACCCAGGACTGGGATCACATTGTGACTGATTGATGGGGATTCTCCACCCTGCCACTGTTGAACACCCACCCAACACCAGACACCAAATTACAGCTGGGTGAGTCAAGGATTTCTCCACTGTAGGATCCTGCTCTCTCTCTCTCTCTCTCTCTCTCTCTCAATCTCTCTCTCTTTCTCCATTGTCCATGACAACCCACCAAAAATCCAAGTGCTTGGTCAGTGATCTTCACTGTCCAAAAGCATCATGGTGGGTGGGATGCCCACATCCTTGTGGGAAAGACCCCTTGGCTCTGAGGATGTCTAGTTCCAAACGTGGTCTACTGTTTCCCTGGGTGATTTCTAACTTATTTGGGGATGCCTGTCTCACTCAGAATCTCCTCTGTTTTAAGAATTCTTAATCTCACCCATGTCACCTGAAATGGGGAACTTGATTTCAACCCACCCAAAAACCACACCTTTGTGTTGTCTCCTCCATAACCTTAAAACTCTGTACCTGGAAGGAGACATCAGACCCAAGAACTTCATTTTCTATTTGACCTCTGTGTGGCCATAATACCACTTGGATAATGAAAGTCAATGGCCAGAAAATGGCACTTTTGATTTCCAAGTTCCTTGAGACTTAAAGAGCTTTATCCAGCCCAATGTGAAGTGGTCTGAGATTCCTTATGTTCAGGCTTTCTTTTATCTTCATAGCTGCCCCTCCCTTTGGCAGTCTTATTCTTCTTACCAAATTCTTCTTTTACATCAAAAAACCCTCTCAAAAATCTTCTCTTTCCTTCCTCCTACCCCCTAAGTCCCTGAAAATCTTGACATTGATCCAGCAGATCAGGCTTCCCCTGCATATCCTCCATATATACCTCCAACATCATCTCAGTCTCCACCCTCCTAGTCTTCACTCTCTAACTCCCTTCCTCCCCCTTCTCATTATCAATGCCTCGTGCCCCAACTTTGTAACCATCTCATACCGACTCCCGAGGACTATGTCCTACCTCTCCCTCATCACCGCCCTCCACCTCTGCCGCTGATCCCAATACCTTATCTCTTGTTTCTACACAAATATCAGCTCCCTCTGAGAAGTGGTAGGGGCTGAAGGAATAGTTGCACATCCCTTTTTCACCCAAATTAAAGTGAGATAGAGAACTGATTAGGATCATTTTCTAAGAACTCTGTCACACATTAAAGAATTCTAACATCCCACCCACTCCTGTGACTTCACCTATCAGGACAAATACATTATTATTACTTCCTCAACTTCTCCAGAAGAAAAAAACCATATTTGGACTGTAGCTACCATTTTCACAGACTCCATGCACACCCAAAATCCTAATAGACACTCAACAGACCCCAATGTGGTTTCAACCACAAACCCTCCCTGGAATTACCAGCCACAGTTAGGAATATTAGGGTACCCTATTAAAAGGCTCAGAATGTATGACTAACAGACTGTGACATAAAGAAAGGCAACCCTAGAAATAAAGGAAAAAATGATATAGAAGAAGATAATAGGTTCACAATGTCAAATTAAATGAATGAAGATTTTCAAATTTGTGTCATAATCTTCTAAGCAACCAAGGTTCTATATTGTTAGGCATTAAATATGTAAGGAAACTCAGCAGCCATTCAATATAGTGGAGAAAATAATAAATGAGTCAATATTAATCCAGGAAAGCAGACCCTTCTAGTATTTTGGGGGTAAATATTCACATTGCATGTTGTGTCATTTTTTAAAAGATTTATATATTTATTTATTTCTCCATCCCCCCCTTGTTGCTTTTCACTCACTGTCTGCTCTCTATGTGTTCTTCTGTCTGCCTGTCTTCTCTTTAGGCAGCACTGGGAGCCATTCCTGGCACTTTCTGGAGTGGAGCAAGGCATTCATTCTCTTATTCCACCTCAGCTCCCTGGTCTCTTATTTTCTCTCTTCTTTGTCTCTTCTGGTTGCATCATCTCTCTGCAGGCCTGCTCTCTCTGTAGGCCAGCACTCCATGTGGGCCAGTACTCTGCATGAGGCAGCTTTCCACTCAGACCAGGTCACCACATGGGCCAGCATGCCTTTCACCAGGAGGCCCTGGGAATCAAACCCTGGACCTCCTATATGGTAGAAATGAGTCCAATCACTTGAGTCACATTCAATTCCCTCTATCAATTTTGATGTAGAGGAAAAAGTTTAAATTATCCTGCAACTTATGATCTTAGAAATTAAATGTTAACTATGTGATAACATTCAAATAATTATATAAATAAATTTGTAATTGGAAGAGGAGATAAGCTGCGATTTTTTTCTTTAATCTCTGATAGGAATTATAGCTGTGATTTTTCTTTCTTAAATCTCTGATAGGAAGATGAATAGATTTGAAATATTTAGATAAATATAAAAACATGCTATATTTAATTATTCATTTCAAAATATAGTGGTTTAAGATTAAAAAGATATATTAGTAATTAATATGCACAATCTATTAATTGATTTATTTCAACTTCTATTTATTCTTATATATTTTTGTTACATTGTTAAGTAAAATTAATTGTAACATGTAGAATTTTAAAATTTCCTCTACCTGTTTTCCTTTCTTTCTCTCTCCATTTCTTACTTCTTTCTAGCATTTGTTCTCTTGATCTCTTTATGTCCAAAAACATAAATGTATTCAGGCAAAGAGAGACCTCTTTAATTATATTGGTCATTGTTTTGTTTGTTCTTTTCGATATTTTTTAAACTATGTTATTTTTCCAATAGGAGAAAAAAAGCTGACATTTGTAAACACAGAAAAAATCTGAAAGAATGCATTTGAGTTTATTCAATGGAGGATTACTAATAATTTTATATCACTACTCTCAATAGCTGAAATTGTTTCTTATATTTGCAATAAATTTCCATTTTTTCAACATAATATCAATAAAGTATATATATGTGATAAAGAGACAGAGAAATATAAATCAAATTCAGTGGTAATTTTAAAATGAAATATTCATCTTTGTACTTCTGTACTTTTCTGTGAGTACCTATAGTCCATTTTGGCTTGCAAATTTTGCTCTCATCAAAAGGCATATTTAGATATCTTAATTCAAGAAGGATAGTTACTGAATCTCAATGTATGAATCAATAATTTAGTTTTGTATCTCACTTTGCTAGAGCTGCTATAAAAAATGTCTTAGAAACATTTGGCTTAAATAACAAGAGGTCGTTGCCTCAATGTTGCAAGATAGGCCTCCAAAATCAAGGTATCAGTAAACGATGTTTTCTGTGAGTCTGAAGCATTTTGCTGGTTTCCCAATCTCTGCTTTCATAATTTGGCAATCTGTCTGATTTTGTCTTCTTTTATGGATTCTTCCACTGTGCCCAAATATCCGAGGCTTTTAAGAACTCCAGTCACACTTTATTAAGGCCCACATTTTAAGAGTATCTTGAAAATCCCATTTAGAAATGGGTTCACACCCATGGGATTGAGGGTTTGGATTTGAACATGCCTTTTGGGGGAACATGAATCAATATACCACAGCACTAAAAGGGACATTAATGTCACTTTCTCCTATTCCAAATCCTCTTAAATTCAGACTTTACACAAACAATAAGTGGGAAATTTATACGTGATATAATTTAGAATTTCACAAGTGAGGTAGATAATGCCACTAACAACAAAACTTCTCCCCCCAAAAATACATGAAATTGGAAAGGGGCTAATTTGTAAAAACATAGCTTCAAATTGTCCTCTTAATTAGAACATGTGCAACCTTAGGGGAAAATTTTCTCTTACATCCCTACAGAATTGTCTCGGTTCTTTAATATTACTTAATGTGCTAGAAAATAAATTTTTAAAAATAAAGATACTGGAAATGTTTGTTAATGACACAATATCTGGTTCTGTTTGTTCTTTAAATTTGAAATGAGCTTTCTCCTTTTGATCTGATTTGAGAATATTTGACCCCAGATTAGATAGAAGTGCAGTATAAAGTATGATATTATTTATTCTTTTATTATTTTCCTCTTTTACAGTGGTCCAAATTGTGATCTCCACATTCTTAAAGGTGTTGTACAGCTAAAAAATAATAATAGTGGCATACCTGACACTGACAGAGCTATAAATTACAATAACAGGAAACATGATATACAATGATGATATATCAAGGAGTAATGCAGATTTGAATAGTTCACTTCTAGAGAAAATAATAATCTGCATTTCATGTCTGACTGGAGAATAATTTAATGTAGCCATGAGAACTGAGCATTTCTGCATCAACATAATTGTATATTACAATAAATTTCTCCACAAGAATTTAATCCTTCAGATCAATAAATATCTTCATTCTTCTTTGGAAATTAAAATATTCCAATATATCTGGGCAGATACTTGTTCATCTCAGCAAAGGCCTGCTTATGAAGACAAAGCTAGCTCACCAGGACTTGTCCCATGACACTTATGATATCCCATTTATATTTTAATCTCACTGTGTTCCCCATTCTTAAGCTATTATGTGTGAATTTTTCCAAATAACAAAGACTTGATAGCATTTAAAATCCTGTCTTAAAATGTTTCACCTCAGAAAACAAAAACTTTATAAATATCCTTCCTAAATTTCTTCTTCTGAGAGTTTTTAATATGATGTACCCCCTTGATTCATGAAATTTAATAAAAATCATTTTCACATGGTGGTCTCTGTGCAATAAATTTAACTATTTGTTTAATGTTTAGAAAATAATAGTAAATCATTATTCCATAATTAATTATTTAATATGTGATAATGCAGTATCATTTGTAGTGAAATTACAATTTTTTATAAAAACATCAGTGTGACAAAGGGTATGGTTTACTTCAGTACATGTGTATGTGTCTAAGAGAGAGAAATATCAAACATAAATAAACCACATATTATAGGACAAATAGTGTATGATTTCACTTATATGAAATAGCTAGAATTATTCAATTTCATAGAGACAGAAAGCAGAGTATATGTTACTGTTTGGGTAGGAAGGGTAATAGGGAGTTGATACACAATATGTGATGTTCTCTGGGGTGATAAAAAAAGTTTCAGTAATTGATGCTGTTGATTGTAGCAAAGCATTGTGAATGTTTTTAATGCCACAGAATTGTATATTTGGGAATGATTGAGATGGTAAATTTTATGTTGTACATATGCTACTACAATTTAAATAGAGAGATTTATGTTGTACATATACTACTACAATTTAAATAGAGAGAGAGATGAGAGAATGAAAATTAAATATATCATAGACTGAACATAAAATAATGCCCAAATAATATTATTTGGAAAATTGAAAAAAATTGGAATACAAACTGTACACATTAAATCAATGTTAAGTGTTTGAACTTGAGATTTTTTCTCAATGTGGTTACATAAGTGAATATCCTTGTTCTTAAGAAATGTATGTGGAGGAGATGATAGGATGGATTATTTAGTACCACCCTAAATGAACATGTTCTTAATTTAAATCCACTCCTGTGAATGTAAAACCATTGTAAATAAGACATACTGGCAATGTTATTTTTAGCTTAAGTTATGGCCCAACTGAAATCAGATCTTAATCCTATTACTGACAGATTTATGAAGAGAAATGCTCCTGGAGGAGGTAAAGCTGAAAATCAGTGGAACCCAAAAGAGAAAGTAAATGACATTACCATGTGCATTGCCATTTGACAGAAAAGCTCACAACCAAAAGATCACTTGCAGGCAACCCACAATTCTACACTCTTCTAGAAGAAAGTATTGCCTTACTCATGCCTTGATTTTTGACTTCTCCCAGGTTCAAACCCACAGGCCAATAAATTTGTGTTGTTTGAGCCAAACTAATGTATGATATTTGTTTTAGCACCTGGGAAACTATGACAGGGGTATTTAATGGTGAAGGTGCCTGATATATTCAACCTACTCACAAGTGTCTAGAAATAGACAAGAAGATAGACAGATGACAGATGTTCATAGCTACAGATATAGAAATATGAAAATGATGAGAAGATAGATGATAGATAAACTAGATAAAGAATGAATGTTATAAGAAATGAGAAAAATGTTTAAAAATGTTAAATTTGGGTATCTGGGTAGTAGGTATAGGAGTGGCATGTACTTTGGGGCTCTGAAGTTATGCTAACATATATATTTATAATTTTAATGGTTATGTCCTATATTTAAATTGACACCTTTGTCAGTATATAATCACCTTCTTTGTCACTTGTAAATGTTTTGAATTAAAATCTATTTTAGCTGGTGTGATTATAGTTACTTTAGCTCTTTTTTTTATTTGAATGTCTTATATTTTCCATCCTTTCACTTTCAATCTACCTATATCTTTGAACTTAAAGTGAATCTTTTGTGAACAGAATATACTTGAGTCAAATTTTTCCAATATATCAACCTTTGCCTTTTGAGTAGACAGATTAATACATTTATATTTTAAGTAACTAGTGATATGAAGGACTTTTTCTACCATTTTGCTATTAGGTCTGTGTAAGCCATATTTTATTTTGTCCTGATTTCTTCCATTGATGCCTTCTTTCATGCTCATTTGATTTTGTGTATTGTACCATTATGAGTCTCTTCTCATTTCATTCTGTAAATATTTTTGATATATTTTGCTTTGCATTTGATTTGATATCAATTGCTGACAAATACACCATTCCTATAACAC
>JAQZBX010015412.1:0-18844 GCA_029593785.1 Cabassous unicinctus
ATTTACCATGTGTGAGGCCCCGGGTTCGCTTCCCAGGGCCTCCTTGTGAGGGCAGGCCAGCCCATGCAGTGCGGTGGGCTGATGCAGCGGGACCTCACAGCAAGGGGGAAATAAGCAGACACGGAGAAAACACACAGCAAATGGACACAGCAAGCACAAGCAGCAAGGGGGAGATAAATAAATAAATAAATAAATCTTTAAATAAAAATAATGCTGCCCATTTGTAGGGTATATAGAAGGAATGTCCTTTCCAGGACCTGAAGGCTGAAGGGCTGAGAAAGGGAAGACCATACCAGCCAGTGGCCTACCCCTCCTCAGCAGGAGAAACCTTGATGCCAAGAGAGCCATCAGTCTACTTCAAAGGAATAAGTGCTCAAACCCATGATTTACTGTTCTGGGAACCCACACAATTCCCACCGCTCCATAGGTATGATTCCCCCCTGTAACTATACACTCACTGTTAATTATTTACTATGCTATGTGCATCCTCAAACTGCTCTATGCATTAACTAAAACCCTTTTTGTGCTGTTGAGCCCTATATAACCTTTGTTTCCCTGCTGAGGGGCACCATTGCTGCCTCACCAGCCATCATCAGGACTTGTGAGTAATAAGTGGCATGACTGCTTCTGGCCTTCCATGTAGCTACTTTGTAATATCAAAAGTATTCAGTCAAACTTCTGGGGCTCAACCTCCTGCACTACAATTGGCATAGTCAGCAGGATATTACAGAGAATCCCATTGAGGATAAGGTTGGTGAAATCATGTCAGTCATTCCAAATATTGTAGGGGAGAACCTACAGTACATGGGGCAGTCTGTGGAGAGAAACTTGGGATTATCAATCACATCAATGTGGTACAAGCTTGCTCAGCTGGTAGACTTTTGGAGACCTGTGAGGGAGTTGGTTGTTGCCCCATACACTCCTGCTGGAAGAATGCAGTTAAAGAAAGAGTAGAGGCAAATTTTATTAAGAAGAAAGAGCAATGTGTGGTGGATTCAGGCATTGCATGGCCATTCCTCCTTGCCCTGGGTGATAGTACTAACAAGCAGTTATCAGCCAAAGCCAGGGCCAGGAAACTTGAGGTGGATGTAAAGTTGGAATGGGATCTCTGACTAGTACAAGTAGATTGGAAGAAAGATTTAACTAAGAAACCTGAGGAAGCACAAGAGCAGATGCAGACAATGGTCTGTTGATATGCTTGGGTTAGAGGAAAGAAGAATTACAACTAGAAAGGATTTGCAGAATTCCATCTCTGCCTTAGTGACAGGTCTCTCTGGCAACTAGATAAGAAGGAGATAGTGATTCAGATGTAGAACCTGTAGAAAAATATTTAAATCATGTTAAACCACTTGTTCAAAGGAAGGCTAAATCACAGATACAACATCCCACACATGCAGAAATGCTAAATAAGGCACTTGTCAGTGAAACCATGCTTGTAAGAAAACATTCTGCTAAAGAGTTAACTAAGAAAAGGAAAACATTTCAGCAGCAACTCTGCAAACCCCCTGCTGCCTGAAGACTGTGGGTTAGTGAGGGCTGATAGAATTAAACTGCTGGGAAAGTAGAAAATCTTAACAAAATTAATGTTTCCTGTTTTGTTTCAATGCTAATTCTTATTGGGCCTGAATAGCCACATTGATAAAATTAGTGCTTTTAAAGCTTAGTAACTTTGGACTGAACAACTCTATGAGAGTAAGAGAGAAAAGAAATTTAAAAAATTTAGCAGCTTTTGTAAGCCTGCAATTAAAAATATATTGCAAAACTGAAAGCACATAATACTTGTGTAAACTGTCAAAAAGTTTAAATGACAATGTTTAAAGTTTAAATGACAATGTTTAAAGTTTAAATGACAAAAGTTTAAAACAATGTTTTAAGTTTTAGTCACCTTTTATTTCAATCAGAATTTTTATCAGAGTTAAAAGCAACTTTCAGTTTTGAATCAATAGCTTACTCCTGAACTTTAAGCCTGAAAAATGTACTCCTGAAGAGTAATACCGAATATATGTCTTAAATGTCTGTCTATCTAAACTGCTAAATTAGAGCTTAAGTGCATCTGTACTTCTCAAATATACATGACTAGTTGTTGATTACTAATAAAAATGTTTCTAAGACCAATCTTGCATATTACTGGTAACATGGATTCCAGAAGAGATCTTAAAAGCAGTTAAAAACAGAAATGTGAAATGATGGAGCGCTTGGAGAGAAATATAGCAAAGGAGTAAGAATTTTGAGTCAAATTAGTGAGCTTTATGTTTCTGTTGTTGTGCCTTAACCCTTTTTGTGTTTCTCTGTTTGTTCAGTGTATATTTTGATACCTCCAGATGGTAATATTAAATTAACAAATGAAAATCCTTAAAAGAGCTTCAAATGGCCAAAATATTAAATAAGCACTTATGTTGGTAAATGAGTATGAATACTAATAAGATAAATTATCATTATGTGTGTTAAATCTTTAAAATGATGAAAATTGTAAGTTTGACTAATGAAATTTTTACAAACCTCTTTCTAGAAAAAAAAAATGTTTTTGCCTAAATTGAAATGAATAGTTTATTTTTTCTTCACAGAACAGAATGAGACAGATGAGACTTACATGGCTATAGAAAGAAGTAAAAGGTTTGTGGAAGTGCTGACTAAAATTTGATGTTTGTTTAAGGGAATGTGTTTTGTCCTAAGATAAGATGGCTAATTTTCATAAAATCATAATGGAAGTATGCAAGACAAAACTTGAATGCATATAGCAAGCTGTAGAAGGTATTGTAGGAGGTAACATTAACTAAAGGAATGTGTTCTGTGAAGGTGAAATTTGTCTTGTGATGAAGTAAATATAGTCTATATGGTTATGGATAGTTATAAGAAATTTGTAATAGCATTGTTTAAACTGAAATGTTTAAGTGGCTAATTTCTGGAAGCCTTTATTAAATAGAAACTAAATTGATGTTGATAATGAAAAGTAACTTCATCACAAGGAAACTGGTCAGAGGTCACCTTAATCTGCATATTAAAGTGATGGTAGAGAGAAGATAATCTTGACTCCATAGGGAATCTTAGGTTTTCATAAAATAATGGAGAAAGTAATTTTTCCTGTGCTGATAAAATAAACTACCTCTTAATGTAATCATGGTAAAGCTGTAAAAGTGAAAAGTGAAGTTATGAAATGGTTGAGTTCCTTTTATAAGTTTTAAGTTGGATAGAAACTGTTTAAAAGTGTTATAAAATTAAAAGGGATTGTTTAACCTTATCTTAATCAAAGTTGTATGGGTAAAATTTCCATATGACTATTTAAAGACTGTATAAAATTCCCCAAATTTAACAATGTTTCTGCATAATATTAGATAAAAGTATAATGCTGTTAATCATGGTTTTAATTATTTTTTTAAAAAATGTTATATATCATAGAAACAACCTCTCCAACTGGCAATCAAGAGGTGGATGCTTTAACTTGCATTTGTGTGATTTGCCCCACCTCCACTAAAGAAGCAACTCTATGGCTGCAGAAAGAGAGTGGCCATTGGGGGCTGCCAAGAATGGCACACAATAATAGATTGTAGTAAATTAAAGTGACACCACTGCTGTATGCAGCAGTCCCAAATATTGCTTGTTTGTTACAAGAAATTAGTACCCAGTTTTGTCACTATCACTTTGCTTTACATCTTGCTAAGGCTTTCTTTATTATCTCCTTAGGCAAGTCAAGCTAGCCTGCATTCACTTTAATGTGGGGAGACCAATGATGGAATTTGCAGTGATTCCCCAAGGCTATGTGCATAGTCCAGCCATCTGTCCTGGCCTGGTTGCAAAGGGTCTGGATGTGTGGAAGAAACCTGTAACTGTAACCCTATTTCATTATATTCATGATATTATGTTAACCAGTAATTCTCTTCCAAAATTAAAAGAAACATTAGAGACAATAGTATCTTATCTTAAGAGCCTGGGATGAGCAAACAATTGGGACAAGGTGCAAGGTCCCTGTTGCTCTGTAAAACTTTTAAGTGTTGTTAAAGTACAATGTTATGGGAGGATATATAATAGCTTGTACCTACAGAATTGAATGGGAGAGAGTGTAAACTGCAATGTAAACTATAATCCATCCTTAGTGGCAATGGTCTAAAATATGTTCACCAATTGCAATGAATGTACCACACTAATGAAAGGAGTTGTTAATGTGGGGAAAAGTGAGAGGTGTGGGGAGTGGGACATATGGGAATCCCTTATAATTTTTTATGTAACATTTTAGGTAATCTAAGTATCTTTTAAAATAAATGAAAAATATATTTTAAAAAAGTACAATGCTTTCCACACCACAAACTCCAAAACAATTAATGGCCTTTCTGGGGTTCTTGGGGTACTGAAAACCCTTCATCCCTTTTTTAGGTCAGATATTAAAATAATTGTATGTATTAATCAGGAAAGGTTGTGCATGGAAATGAGAAGAACTCTCCAGCAGGTTGCTTTTGAAAAAGTAAAAAGGGCAATAACATAGGTTCAAGCAGTAAGAGATGTGGACTCTGACTTACCCTGAGAATTGGATGTGGCTGACACCAATATTGGCTTTTGGTGGGGTTTGTGGCAAAGACAACATTTTAAACAAATGCCCCTTGTGTTTTAATCACAATTAAGAAAGGGGGTTAAAGTCCTATATAGTCCCTTAGGAAAGCAACTGTGTGGAGCATACCATGCCCTGTTGCAAGTGAAGGGCTTAACCCAAAACTGTCCATTCACTTTAAAGCCTGCCATCCCTATCCAAGGGTGGATAGCAGATACTAAAAACAAGACAGGAACAACGAACTGTCATGGGCTGCCCTCGGTGGGGGAAAAATATGTGAAGGACATCTGGAACCCCTGTCAGTGATTATAGGTAACTATCTTTCAAATCCCCTCCCACTCTTCTAATGCCTGTCTCAGGAATGTTGAAGCTGATGCCCTCATGAAGATCCAAAGCCATACTATTAAGACCCAAGAAGCAGCAGAGTGGCTCCAGAGGAAAAGAAGAAATCATTTCCTCCTGTGGCAGAGTTCCAGCTGTCTGTTACTTACCAACAGCTCATGGACATCACCCATTAGAGCCCATAGTTCTCCCTCCAACAACTGCAAAAATTACCTCACCAGATGGAACTTATTGGCCAAGTACAGATTCCAATGGCATGAATGCAAGTGGATTACATCAGTCCCCTCTCACTCTTGGAAGGGTCAAGGTATGATTTCACTACTGCTGACACTGCCATTGGACTCTTGTAACCAGCCAACTACTATTTGCTGTCTAGAAAATGTAAGTGCCCTATATGAGGTGCCAGCCCAAATTTACAGTGACCAAAAAACCCCATTTACCAGTTACCTCATGCATTCTTAAACTTTGGCACAGGATATTGTTTGCAATTTTTACAACAACTTTCCATGTACTTGTAACCTCATTGGTACAGGTACTATAGAAAGGATGAATGGCTTTTTAATGGAAAAAATAAAAGGTGAAATGGATATTTACAACAATGGACTAAGAGGTCTTATCCAGTCTTAAACTCTTGAAATTCAACACTGTGGGCTATGGCCCCAGCTGCAGTTAAGATGCTAACAATAGGACCAATGTAGGCATTTATATTATGAGTTAAATTGCCAGATGCCCTACAGCCCAAAAGGGGAAGGAATAATAATTTGTTGTTGCTTATGCCTCAAACTATAAAACTGGGAAAATTGAGGTCATATGACTATGGTACTGGCCTATGCAGTCTCAGTGTGTGGGAATGTCAAACACTATTTGGGGAAATAGTAGTCATCCAAAACATTGTTATGAGAGACAATGGTTTATACAACAAATGCCAATAAGAATTTTTGTTAATAATCTAAGGTCTCTTATTCTCACTATGACCTTATGTGTATCTATGTAAACTCTTCTTGTGCCTAGTTTTTTAATATTACTGAAGGAAACTCAGGGAATTTAGAGGAGAAAATGCATGGTTTTAGAAACCTCCTCATAAAACCCACTACCTGGTACTTTGTTATCTACTAATGGAAATGTTACTTAACATGTGTTTATTACTCTTCTTGCTATTGGGGGTGGACTTTTGTTATGCTGCTGCTTGGTGTATTGTTGTGGTGTATGGTTACAATGCTCCAATACTCTTACCACTCAGATATCACAGAAGATTGGAGGGCAGATTGTGCAGTGGAAAGGGCATTAGGTTGGAATGTAGAGTATATAGAGGGAATGCCCTTTCCAAGACCTGAAAGAAGAAGGGCTGGGAGCAGGAAGGGCACACCAGCCAGTGGCCCACTCCTGCTCAGCAGGAGAGATCCTGAACAAAAAGAAAGCAATCAGTCTGCTTCAAAGGAATGTTAATTGCTCAAACCCATAATTTACTGTTCTGGGAACCCACAAGATTCCCACCCATTGGTACAATTCCCCCTCACAGGTATGCACTCACAGTTAATTATTTACTAGGCTACATGCACCTTCAATCTGCTCTATGCATTAGCTAAACCCCTCTATGTGCTGTTGAGCCCAGTATAAACTTTGTTTCACTGCTGAGTCATGTGGTTGCTGCCTGACTGGCCATCATCAGGACTTATGAGTAATAAATGGCATGACTCTTGCTGGCCTTCCATGTGGTATTCAGCCAAACTTACAGGGCTCAACCTCCTGCATTATACCATTATCACAGCACTTTCAAATAAGTCCCCCAAACATCTATATTTTTTTCACATTCTCCACCTGATTCTAATGTGCATCTATGTTCAACAGCAACTGACCTAAAGTGCCTATTTTTTACTTAACTCTAATTATCTCTTTTATTTTAGTTCAGAAATTATCCTTAAATAATTAGAAAGCACACTTCTATTCTCAAATATTTTAATAAGTCACAAAATTTACTTACATTCTGAAAATGTACTCCAATCTTTTCCTACAAATGTGAATCTTGTTATATTTGCAATAATGATCTTGAGGAACTTCCTATTCTGCACTTGAACTCTTTGATTTGTAATTTATTTTCCAATACTTGAATAATTGTGCCCTTATATTATTACAATTTTATAGAATTAATTTTTCTTTTGTTAAATATTCAGTGATATCTGGACTATTTTACCACTAGTTTCCACTAGGCTTTGTGGTCACTGGATGAGTGAACACTAATAATGCACATCCCTACACTTAATCTAGTCAATTTTCCTGCCATCAGTTTTAATAAAATTCTGACTTCCCAAAAATAAATGGGTGGAAAGGTAATGATTGTCTTGTGAAATAGGAACATTTGAGTCATGTAAATTTAATTTGTTTACCAAAGTTTTTTTTTTTTCATATGCCAGGTAAAGTTTTAGGTGGTTAACTTGAAGCATTTCATTTATTTTTTCTAATAGCTCCCCCCAAAAGCTCTATCAAGTATACAATTGTTGAACACAACATCAAAATATTTTCAGGATCTATATACCAGCACAATACTGTAACAACTGCTAGATCCCTGAGGAGGGTGACTCCTGAGTCTTTCCCTCACAGAACAACATGGAGACTCTGTGGTTGGCACCTTTACCTAAATTTCAGCCTTCAGTCTACCTTGAATGCCAAGACTGCTGCTAAAGCCCCTTTCTCAAACCCAGCTCTTCCTATGCCCCTCCCAGGCTCAAGCAACTTTCACGGCTCACTGATACCTATCTAACTCTAAAACACATTAAACTTTTCATTCCTACACTTGGTTTTCAGGATCACGGTCTTCCCTTTCCAGAATCACCTCCACTGCTTCTCAGCACTTTATCTGTTACTTAGTCACACTATTCTCCATTCACCTCTATCAACCTTCTCTATCCTGGCCTTCTAAGCTGAACTGAAATCCTGCCTTCCTTGAGCATTGGGATTCCCACCATACATCACTCAAATCCACATCATGGGAGCTTGACCTGAATGGAACTTCTTGAGTCAGTTATTATACTTGGAAATCACAGATATGTCCACAAAGAAAATGATAAAATTATGGGCAAGTTTTTGTACCACCTTCCAATAGCACTGTTTGCTGCTCATCAGAAGGACAGGCCAAGCTCACGGCTTCAGGAGCAGTGTGCTGTGGGGGAAAAGGCACTGGAATGGCAGTCAGGGTATAGGGCCCTGGTTTGTTTCCTCTTTGTAATGCCTAATTGAAAGTGAAGTCCCATAAAAGGGGATAGAGATGACTGAGCATCACATTAATCCCAATCAAGAAATTGATAGGGTGCCAGGCTCTGCCCCCAGCTCTCTGCCCCTGTTTCTGTGAACATGTTAAGAGATTTTTTTAAAGTAAACTTTCTTTTCACCTCAAAAAAAAATAACAAAAAAGACAGCTTAAAAAATTATGAAAACATTAATTTCATAAATTCTGTCCAGACACATTCGTCTTATTTAATTCTAAAAACAAACTCAATTATTTCTCTAGTGTTCAGAAAGATGAATAAATTAGCACAGATTTGTTAAATGACATGATCAAGGACTCCTTGTTAATGAAGAAAATGAAAAAAAATCCTGATCATATTCACATCTTATAAAACTCAATCTCATATTCTTTTTCTGACCTTTAGCATTGATATACCTGCTTTATTTTTGCTATAGTATTACAATATACTGTTAATTATAATCTGTAAGTTACATTAGTCAAATTTTCCCCATGTATCACCATATTCTTACACCTTGTAATAAAGGAGCATTCTTCTATTTGTATTATTAACCACAATCCTCATACACAACTGATATCACTATATTATACAGTCCTTAGATTATCCTCTAGCTGTCTTTCAATTAACATTCACCTCCCTAGACTACAATCACATTTATAAAGCAGCAGTGTTAGTTATACTCATAATGTTTTGCCATCAACTGTATCCATTTCTATACATTTGCAATCAACATTATTAAACATTCTACATGTATTCAGCATAATCTCCCCCTTCACAACCTATATACTTCTACTAACCTATATACTCTAAGTTTAACTTCATAAGTTTACTCAATGTATTTAGTTCATATTATTGAGACCATATATTATTCCTCCTTTTGTGACTGGTTTTTTTCACTCAATATGATGTCTTCAAGGTTCATTCATGTTGTCATATACATCCCAAGTTCATTTCTTCTTATAGCTTAATAGTATTCCATTGTATGTATATACCATGTTTTGTTTAACCATTTATCAGTCAATGGGCACTTAGGTTGTTTCCATCTTTTAGCAATTGTGAATAATGCCACAGTGAAGATCCATGTGCAAATATCAGTTCACACCCTTGATTTCAGTTCCTCTGAAAATATTCCTAGTAGCAGGATTGCTGTATCATATAGCAGTTATATATTTAGCTTCCTGAGGAACTGCCAAACAGAAGCTGCACCATTTTACATTCCCACCAACTGTGAAGAAGTGTTCCTATTTCACCTCATCCTCTCCAGCACAAGTAATTTTTCTTTTTTAAATAATGGCTATTCTGTAAGGCATGAAATGATATTGTAGTTCTGATATGCATGTTAACAGGTTTTTATCCTAGTGTTCCAGAAACATGGCCTTTCTGAAGTGGCTGCTCTAGGCCTCCTCACACTGGAGCTTCTCTGCAGCTTCTCCATGCAGGTGAGGGACAGGTCAGAGGCAGCATGCATGAAGGGGCTCCCCAGGCTTACTAAGTCTACTCAGACATATGTACTTATGACATTACTATGGTCAAGCTGTGTAAGGAGACCCATGATAATGCATAGAACACTGTGGGTACTTCATAAATGAGAACCATTAACAAAAAAGTGTCTGTGTGTGCACACAAACACATACATATAAAGTCACTTAGACACACAGATACTCATAACTGCTTAATCTTTCAGAATCCCAAGGGACAACCCTGGGGAGGACTCCAGCAATGAGTGTGCTCCAGGAGTCATTTTTGTCCAAAAGTTGGTGAGGTGGAGCAGAATATCAGAGGAGAATCTCCAGGAGGCTACAGAATAAATGAGCCCCTGCCCAGACATCCAGCCCCTCCCTGATCATCATGGACTCTTTGGAGCTGGCACTGGTGGAAAGGAGCATGAAAGAGCCTGTCTGGAGCTTCAAAGAAGGGTGACTCAGGGCCTTCCAGAGTCTGCATTGGTGACTTGAGAGAGCAGAAGGGAGAGAGGACAGCCCACCTTCACTTAAACCATCACAGCCCTCAATCTCTGGGTACAATTCCTCCCCAGACTATCAGGCCCAGATGAACCTCAGATAATGAAGTTAAAACTTTATTTACACATGAGGAAACTGAACCTCAGAGAGGAAGGGATGTATCAGTGTCCACAAAGTGAATCAGAAATTTTATCTGGTTCCTCTCTCAAGCCTGTTCAGGTCCTAAGCCCAGGCTAATGGTGACATAAAATAATCTAATCTCCTCCCTCCATCCCACAAGAGTTTGGACTCTCATCTCTGTACTGTAAAAGGCATATGAGAAACCAGTTGAGATAAGGTAAGGAAGTATAAAAGCCCTGGCTCCTTCTAGACCCTGTCCAGAATTAGGACCACAGCAGAGCACAAATCACTGATGTCAGAGATGTTCCTGAGTCTGCTGGGATTAGTTAATTGTGGGAACATTGGGAAGTTTCCTCCTCTGGTCCTTAGACTACCAATAAATGTTAAAAATCTCCAAGCAGCATAAGAATCCTGTGAAATGACATCTACAAGTGTGTTCACAACATATTTATTCATAGTAGTCCCAAACTGGAACCAGTCCTGGCTTCTATCAATAGGAGAATATAGAAACAATTGGTAGTAATTCATACAATTGAAAATTATAAAGCATTAAATTTATAAAGTCGTATAACTACTGCTATATAAAACATTCTTATACTGAGGAGTGAAAGAAGTCGTATCCAACAGAGTTCATAAAGTATGATTTGATGGATATGAGCTACATAAAAAAAACAAGAAAAACTTACCAGTAGTGGAAAACAAAATCAGAACACTGGTTGTCTTTGTAGGAATAGAGGTCAGATTCACTAGGTAGGGATTGATATGAGAGAAATTTATGGAGTGAAGGTTATGGTCTATAACTTGACAGGTTTTAGGTTACATAAGTGTGTATGTATAGGTTGGCTAAAACTCATCACTTAAGTTATGTGTATTTTATTATAGGTAAATATTAAGTAAAAATGAATAAGCTAAAAATATTGAACTCTAAACATATTCATTCTTGATTATTTAGGTAAAGTTTACTGATATCTGCAACTTTCCTTCACATGGATAAAAACATAAGTTGGTTCAATTTATCAATGAGATATGTGATAAGCAAGCATAATTAAATGTTAAAGTTTCAATCTCTGTTGTATGCTTTAAGTGTTAACCAAAATTCTTTCAACTTTCCATAATGTTTTAAAAATGTCCATGATTACATTTTGTAAAACAAAACCTTTGAGTCTCTTCCTATATTCATGTTTTGTGGAAGTCCCTAAGCAAATAGATATCAAGCTTTGGGGAACTGAATCTGTTGGGATTGCAAAATGGGGAAAATGATTTTTAAAGTCTTAATCAATACAATTTTGAAACATTCCCCAGGATTCTGGATTGTGTTAGGGGTCCTTGGAAATCCTCACACAGTATTAGCACATCACCCCTGCCAGCTCCCCAGCTGCCTGGACAGATAAAGGCCTTCCTTAAACAGATCAGAAGGAGACAGGGCACAAGGAGAATGGAGATGACCATGTGAAGGACACGCTGCTCTCTGAGTGTGCTTAGTTAGGGTAATTTTAAGTGCCACAGGAGAAACCACTAGTGTGGACTTATATGTTCCTTCCTCTGCTTTGGTGGAGAAGAAAATGCACTAATTAAGGCTGAGAATGCCTTCTTCCCTATCCTCCTTTTGCAAATTCAGTACCTATGATGATGGATTTATTAAGGATCTAAGTTTTGCTTCAAACCAAATCACATATCCTTTCAAGTTTGTGCCAACTCCAGTGAACATGTGTCACATTCCAGCCTCCCTAATATTCATCAGTTTCTTCCCATCTAACCCTTCACTCTCCTTTGAGATTGAAGAGGTCTGCATCATTTTCAACATCTGCACCTTCTGAGGTTTTCTTTTTCTACTCTGATGTTCTGCATACAGATGACATGCAATCTGTCACAACCTCACTTCTATTTTTGTCAGCCCAAGGTCCTAGGACATTCTGAGATTCCCATACTATTTATTAGGGTCACTGGGCTCAGTGTTGCTTATTTTGGTGGTGTTCATGTCAATGCTATAAGCATGTGAATTTTGACATTTCCTTCCTCACCCCAAAATGGTTCCTCTTGCCATTTTCTTTCTTTAGCTGCCTCAGGAGTAGAGAAGGTGGAGGTGGACTGGAAGCAGGAGTCCTGAATCTGTACCTGAGACCCAGGAGAGGTGCAGTAAAAGCAGCCTTCTCAGCAGGGTCAATGTTAAATTCTAAGGGAAGGAGGGACAGCAGAAGGAATGGGAGCAGGGGAGTTTCCTTGCTGTACACAGACTCATTTGTTCACATGAGACCCTGGGTCCAGGCTTTTATCTCTGTCCTTGCCCAACTGGCTAATCCCTGTCTGAGATTCAGGGTACATCACAATGGTGTGTCTGTGACTTAATGCTAGTCCCCCACCAATGTGATTCCTGATCTGTAAGTCTGTGCCTGCCAAGAGTCCCTCCCTACATCTCACTGACACACATCCTTGTTTAGTCAGGAGTGAACCCAGTGTTAATAGCTCAAGGCATGGGGATCAGGAGGGGTCTCATAAATCCATAAGGGGTGCTGCTTAAGCACAGGTGGTTATAGTCCCTCTCTTTCTCCACTGTCTGTATCCTACCCCTCTGAAGCCAGGTACCATGTCCATAGACTAGTTTCATGGTGACTGTAAACAAACCCCAACACAACTTTTCTTTTTTTCCAAAAGCATGAGAGATGTATCTTCCAGTTGTCTTTTTGTTTTTTTTAATAAAGTGGAGAATTACTGGGCCAAGGTCTAGAAATGATAGAAATCCAGAAATGTGAATCTGTATTCAGGGTTGCTTATATCCTGTGTTTTTCTAGTTAATAAGAAAACAGAGAGGCTGAGCATTACATTCGACAACATCAAGGCATTATTGACACAACTACCAAAACCCAAAGTCAACAAGAGCAAAATTTGGTAATCCATCCACTGATTTTTGCTTGGACACTAATAGACTGCTCTCTCTGTGTACATGTAAAACAGAAGCAAAATAGTCCTTAAAATCTATAGACTTAAAATGAGATGAGCTTGGTCCATGATTGCTGACGTCCACAGAGTCTGGTAGAAGCAAACTAAAGTCCACTCTGAAGGAGATTAGGCTGCACATTATTTCTACAATTTTGAAATATAATGTCCAAAAAATAATTTTAAAAATGACCAGGTAAGAAAGGATACAAGACAATATAAGTAAGAAGCAAGAAAATCATACCTTGGTAACTCTGAATGCTGGCCTATTAGATGGAGAATATATTTATTATCTTCAATTAGTTAAATATAATTATATTTATTCTTTCAAAGATATAAAAGATAAATTTTTAAAAGTTGACAGTGAATTGTAAAGCTTAAAAAGTGGGAAAGAAATAGATTAAATATATCAGAAGTGAGAACGATGAACTAGAAAATTATGCAATGAGAAATACAAAAAATGAAATGGAAAAATTATGGAAAATATAGAAAAGAGTGTGAGAATGATAGCAGAAAAAATGAGAAGTTACAGCATATATTTAGGTGAGAGTGCTCATAGGATACTAAAGAAAGAATAGAGCAGAAGCAATATTTGAAGAGATAATGTCTAGAAAAATGTCCAAAATTGATGAGACTTTGATTCATAGAATCAAGTAGTCCTACAAAACTCAAAAGGAAAATGAAAATAAATGCACAGCTAGTTGTATAATTGCACAACTTAAAAAAATCTTTATAGCAACTAGAAAATAAGGATATAACCAATAAAGGGGTAATAAATGAAAAGCTGACTACCTACACCAACAGTGGAAGATAGAAAGCTATTATAAAGTAACTGTCTAAGAGAATTCTATCCTGAAACAATAGTCTTTCAAGATGAGGTAAAATAAACACTTTTCCAAAGAAGTAAATATCGAGAAATTTTGTAGCAGCAACTAGTTTTTGTGTTTTTTTTTTAAATTTTGAGGTTAAAACAAAAACGTTTTAAAACAAATTATAGTTAAGAATACAGACAATCACATAGAGAAACTTCCGTTTGCCAAGTACAAGTCACCTCAAATAAATACACGCGTTTAGGACGCTGCTCCTAAAGTGAATGCAAGCTGGTTTCTCGTCTGAGGCCGGCACAGTCGCACAGCAGCTAGCACATCCTTTCTTGGAAGAACGAAAGCCCTTTACCCAGAGATGATAGCCACAGATGTCCCCTGGGCTCTAGACAGCCTAAGTGAGGGGACCATCACTAAGAATGTGAGTGCGCAGATGCCTGGCTCCTTCTAAGGCTCCAGGGTTAAGGTGGAGAGTGAAAAGAATTAAATGAACTCCGCTTTTCTGTACCTTTGCAGGTACATGACTCCTTCATCAAAGTCCTTCTTTGCCCTCATCTTCAGGGCCCTTAGTTCTCATGGAAACTGCAGGCTGCTATTCCCAGTCACTGGCAAATGATAGGGCAGGCAGCCAGCCCGCAGATGTTGGAAAGCCCTCTGGTGGAGTGAGCGGGCAGGCAAGCTCTTGCTCAGTGTTCAGCACCAACTGCATGGTGGGTCCCACTACCCAGCAGCACCAAGAACTAGTGGCAGCCAAGAAGTGCACAAGGAATTGAGACAAAATGGTCAGCATAAGCCCTGTCCTTACGACAGACAGCTGGCATCTGGGCTGTGGGGCCATTTCTCTTCCATTACCACATACGTGTGGACAAGCCTGTTTCTTCATCTGTAACAGGGAGCAGTTAACATCCACTTCTGGGTACTTTTCTCTTGTAGGGGAATGACAGGAGATAATGTGCTTAAATTGCCTGGCACAGCACCTGGCAAGGAGCAGTTCTTAGTCCATGCCAGTTCCTCTTGTCCTTCCGTCTGGCCTCTGAACCATACAGGGACAGAAGGAGCAGGGCTGCCAACCAACCTCAATGGCTTCTCACTGCAAAACTGCCTCTGCCATCAGGTCACCACAGGCAACCTTCCCCAATCAAGAGCAGGATGGACTCTAACTTGTCATATCTTTACTGTGATCAGGCTCCTCATTTCTCCAAGTAAAGGAGGGTTGTGGCTAGCATTAGCACTAATTTTAAAGGAAATATTCTTCATGCAGAAAGCAATGATCCCAGATGGAAGGTTCAAGATGCAGATTGAATGGAAGAAAAATAATTGTTAATTGAGCTTGCATATCAAAATTAATATTGAATGGATAAATTGATAATATCTGGGCCTAGAAATCAATAAAGTATTCAAATACACCATAAAATAAAATATATCATAAGTTGGGTAAATGGATCTAAAGTGTTTTAAATATATTATTTGGAAGTCAATAAAGAATTATTAACTTCTGTTTTGATAAGGCAAGTAAAAGTGTTGTAATTTCCAATGTAAACTCTAAAAGAATATTAAAATAGTGCATCTCATCCAAATAAATGGAAGAGACAATTGAACAAAAGTCATCAGTTCAACAAAGGTATTCAAGAGAGAAAAAAAAAAGAACCAAAGGACACAAATAGAACATGAAAAGAACCCAGATTTAAATGCAGTAATTATATTGAATTATGTTGAATTAAATAGTAATTAAAATGAATATAAATGCTCTTTAACAATCAAAGTTGTCAACTGGATTTAAAAGAAATATAGCTATATAGCTATAAGAAATTCATCTAAGACATACAGCAAAGTTGACAGTAAAAGGTAGAAAACAATTTACCATGTAAACTTTTTAAAAATAGTAAACCTTATCTCACTCTGTCAATATCAAATATAAGAGCTATTAAGGAAAAATACCAGAAAAGAAGTTCCCTTTCATAACAATACAGAGGCTTGAATTCCCAGGAATACGCAACATTTAAAAATGTATCTGCACCTAATAGCATGGTTTTTGAAAAGTGACAGGACAATGTCATAGAATTGGAGATTTTTTTTTACAATCTCTCAGAAATTGATGGAATAAGTGAAGAAAATATAAGCAAATATATTGAATATTTGATCACCATGAAAAATAAAATTTACTTAATACATAATATATAGAACAATGCAAACAATAGCAAAACACACCTTTTCCTAAGCATTTAAACAGATGTAGGAACAAGAGGGAGAAGGAGAAGTAGGAAACCACAGTCATCCTGTCATAGGCAGTGCTGAGCAGAGAAGAAAAGTGGAGGCATAGAGATAGGGACAGATGTGGACATGTTCTGGCAATGGAGCATAAGATATGCAGATGGGATGAATGTGGTGTGGAGGGAAAGTGAGAAGTAAGGAAATGTGGCAAAGCTGTCATGAAACCCCTGTCAGGTATTGTCCGTGAAAATGGAAAATGGGAGCCAGAGGAGGAGCAGGCTCCTGGGAGGAGCTGAGAGTTCTTTGTTGGCATGTTAGATGGATGGCAGGAAGACTCATGAAGCAGCCATGTGTGTATCGGGAGTATGTGGAAAAGATTAGGATGGATTAATACATGCAGAAGTCATACCAGTATAGGTGGTGTTTAAAGCCATGATGCTCCAGCGAGGGAACGTGGTGCTGAAGAAGAAAAGGAGTCCAAGGAATCACTGATGCTGAGAGGCTTTGGAGAAACAGAGAACCCAGCAGAGAGGCAGAGGGGAAAGGGCAGTGAAGTCAGATAAACAAACAGGAGGTGGAGTGTACCAGAAACTGAGGGAAGCATTTCAAGGAAGTGAGATAGACTGTGTTAAATGCATTTGATGGAACAAATTAGAAGAGAAAAATTTGGGGGTATTGGAAATGTTTTAAAATTGGATCCTGATAAGGGTTGCACAACTCTGTACATTTACAAAAATTGTATATTCAATTTTTATGAAATTTATGTTATGTAAATTATACCTTAGTTGTTGCTTTTTAAAAAAAGAATTTCACACATTCCTGTCATATGATTAAGCTTTTCTATTTCTATGTATTCACCTAGGGTAAATGGAAACATGTTTATAAAAAGGAATTGTGCCTGGATATTGATAATATCTGTATTCATAATGCCCCAAATTTGAAGAATGGAAAAGCCCATGAAGAGGAAAATAAACATTTTAGAACATAGTTATTCAATATCAATGAACTCGATAAAAGCAGAGAGAATCACTGAGCCATACATTAACAAATTTCAAAACATTCTTTTGAGCTAAAGGTGCAGGCACCAAAGAATCCATTCTTATATATTCCATTTTTATAAATTACAAGAAGTGGCAAAAATGATGTATGGTGATAGAAATCAGAACAGAGGCAGCATGCATATGGAGAGGGTATAGGTATCAATTGATAGTACAGGAGTTATTTTCTGGATTAATATAAATGAATGATGAATGATTCATAACTTGATAAGGTTGATGGATACTATGGGGTACCTGCAGGTGAAAATTTTTAAAAATTTAAGTCATTCAGTTAAGATTGGCACATTTCACTGTGTTCCATTTGCATCATAAAAAAATTAGTAAGAAAAAAGAATGATCATTAGAATTTAAAGGAGACAAGGAAGTTTTATTTTCCAAGTCTACCCTCATCCAGCTTCCCCCAGGCCCCCTCACTGATGACCTATCCAAGCTGTCAGTTCCTCTGTGTTCCAGGTGGAATCCTGAGGAGTTCTCTGTGGTTTGTTGTGGCTGACAGTTCCATGGTTACTGGGCAGAGCCCTGTGGGAGGCTACAGTGCCTTAGAGGGGCTGCAAACCCTGCTGCCAAAGGACATGAGTCCAGGCCTCAGATTTCAGTCTCTACCTGTCATCAACTTACTGTTGAGTCATTTATTTTTATTCAGACTTGTCCAGTCTGTTAGAAGTCAGATTTATATAAGAAAAGAAAAGCAACTTGTCAAAATGCTGGCACTGATTGAAGAGAAATGCCAGGTCCTTGACAGGATTAGTTTGTTCACAGGGTTGTGCAGAGACTGTGTCATTTTTAGATGTCAGGCTAAATAAAAGGTTTTAAAAATACCCAGCCTGTAGATACCTACAGAAATGCAAGGAGAATGAGATACTGATTAGATTAACTCCACTGGCCCATAAACTAAAGAGAGAAAGAACCAAAGGCTCTAAATCAGAAGAGGTAATAATGGAGATGCTAGATACACTGTAGTTTCTCAAAAGGGTCATAAGAACCACCACAGTACAAGGCCTTTTCCAAACTCAGCATGTGGCCACCATCCACCCTCTGATGGCCCTTTCCCCAGGAGTGGTTCTGGGAGTTAAAGCAGCACTGTCTCCTCCCCTCCACTCAGGCCTTCTGAGCTTCCAAGCTTTGATCTCCCACCTGGCTTTTCTCTGAAGCTCCCTGAGGCCAGGGGATCCAACTGAACCCATCCATTGGCTGGAATTCCTCCACCTTCTCATCCTGGACAGACCCATGGTCAATTCCCCCTTTTACAAAAAAAAAAAGGCTATCAACTTCAGTGAAAACACCAGAAAATGTTCAACTTTTTTTCTTTTCAAAGAAAATTTGATTTATTTCCCACTAACAGAAGAAACTGCTACTATTTGAAATTGAACCTTGATCAAACAACATTTCCTAAAACAATATTTTCTGATCATTATTTAAATATTAATCTTAAGTGAACTAATTATATTTTCTTATTTTATCTATATATTATACATATTGTGTTATAAATTCAAAAATATACTGTTTATCCATAAGAAACATTTTAACATAAAGAGCATTTTTATTTTTGGCAAAGTTGAATTGCTAATAGTCGCAACTCCTAAGTATATTCAATTTTATTTTCTTAAACTGA
>JAQZBX010015412.1:24073-37757 GCA_029593785.1 Cabassous unicinctus
TTTTTTTTTTTTTTTTTGCTCATTTTTGCTCCTGGCTTTTGCTTATTGTCTCCTCATTGTTTTTGCTTAATATCAGCTCGTTGTCTGTTCACTGTCTGTCTTCTTTAGAAGTCACAGAGAACTGAACCTGGGATTCTCATGTGGAAAGGTGGGTGCTCACCTGCTTAAGGCACATCCACTCCCTCCATTTCATTGTTTATTTTATTTATTTGCATCTTCTATTTTTTTCTTTGTTACTCTAGTCAAGGATTTGTCAATTTTCTTGATCTTCTCATACAATGAGTTTTTGGTTTTGTTGATTTTTTCTATTGTTCTTTTCTCCCAATTTAATTTATTTCTGCTCCAATCTTTATTATTTCTTCCCTTCTGTTTGTTTTGGGAATTGTTTACTGTTCTTTTTCTATTTTCTCCAGTTATTTAGTTAGATCTTTGATTTCAGCTCTTTCTTCTCTTTTAATATAAGAGTTTAAGGCTCAACACAGCTATCACTGTGTCCCATATCTTTTGATAATTTGTGTTCTTATTTTCATTCATCTCTATATATTTACTAATTTCACTTACAATTTCTTCTTTGAGCCACTGATTGTAAGAAGTGTCTTGTTCAGCCTCCAGATCTTTGTGAATTTGCCCCTTTTCCAGCTATTATTGATTTCCAGTTTCATTTCATTATGATCTGAGAAGGTGGTTTGTATAATTTCAATTGTTTTATATTTATTGAGACCTGCCTTGTGATCTAACATGTGTCTATCCTGGAGAAACACCTTTAAGCACTTTAGAAGAATGTATAACCTGATGATTTGGGATGCAACATTCTGTATAAGTCTATTAGGTCTAGCTCTTTTATCATATCATTTGAATTTGCTGTTTTCTTGTTGAACTTCTAATTGTTCTATCTAATGATATGAGTGGTGTGTTGAAGTCTCCAACAATAGAGATGTCTAGTTCTCACTTCAGTTTTGCCAGAGTTTGCCTCATATATTTTTGGGCACCCTGGTTAGATGCATAGATATTTATGACTGTTATTTATTTCTGGCCTATTTTCACTTTTATTAATATATACTGGCTTTCTGTATCTCTTATAGCATTTTTTCATTTAAAACCTGTTTTGTCTGATATTAGTATTTCTATCCCTGTTCTGTTTTTGGTTACTGTGGTGTATCTTTTTCCAATCTTTCACTTTTAGTTGGTTTGTATCCCTGTGTCTAAGGTGAGTGTCTGTTAGTTAGTATACTGATGGCTCATGTTTATCCATTCTGCCAGCGTATATCTTTTTTTTCTCTTTTTTCCTTTCAGCCTGTACCTTTTGATTGGGGAGTTTAATCCATTCACAATCAATGAATTACTGTAAAAGCATTATTTACTTCCACCATTTTGTTCTTTGGTTTTCATATGTCATACCTTATTTTTTACTGTCTTTTAACTCTTTTGATTTTCCTTTCTGCTATTCTTGCCTTCTACACTCTCCTCCAATACTTTCTCACCAGACTTTCTCTTTCAGGCTGTAAGGCTCCCTTTAATATTTCCTATAAATGTGCACTCTTTTTTACAAACTCTCTTAAAGTTTCTGTTTGATTTTGAATATTTTAAACTCACCTTCTTACTTGGACAATTTTGATGGACAAAGAATTCTTTTTTAGTATTCTGACTGTATCTTACCACTGTCCTCTCACCCACCCCCCGGTTTCTGATAAGAAATCTGCACTAAGTCTTACTGGGCATCCCTTGTATGTTATGGCTTGCTTCTCTTTTGCTGCTCTCAGAATTTTCTCTTTATCTTTGATGTTTGACATTCTGAGTAGTATGTGTCTTGGAGTAAGTCTATTTTGATTTTTTTCTCATTAGGGTAGGCTGCACTTCATGGACATGTAAGTTCATTTCTTTCATGAGATTTGGAGAACATTTTCAACCATTTCCTCAAATCTTCTTTCTGCCCCCTTTCCCTTTTCTTCTCCTTCTGGAACTCCCATGACATGCATGTTTTTCCTTTTTCATGTTATCATTCAATTCCCTGAACCCTTCTTAACTTTTTCCATTCTTTTCTCTCTGTTCTTCTCCCTCTTCAATTTCAGCTGTTTATTTTCTGTATCACTTATTCTTTCAAATATCATTTCAATTCTGCTATTTTATGCCTCTATTGGGTTTTTTATCTCACCTATTATGTCTTTCATTCCCATGAGCACTGTTATTTTTCTATTCAGGTTTTCAAATTCTTCTTTGGGCTCATTCAGTGTCTTCTTGCTGTCCTTTATCTCTTTAGCCATATTGTCTTTCAAATCATTAATTTGTTTTAGGAAGTTGGCACGAGTCTCAATGATTAGTTGTCTCAAATCCTGTGTCTTATCTGGCACTTTAATATATTCCTTTGCTTGGTCCATTTCTGCCATTTTCTTAGTATGGCTTGTAAGTTTTTGCTGATGTCTAAGCATCTGAATATGATGATGAGTTTACTCTGATGCTCAAATTTGTCTTTTGAATGTTAGGAGGCTGTGTGTCATTGCTTTTGTTTGATTCTTAGTTCAACCTGTTCTCGGTCTTTAGGATTGTCCCTGCTATTTGCTCGATTTTGGGTCCTGGTCCCAGTAATGGGATGTATACCTGCTACCAAGCGCCTTGGGGAGGGAAGCTGTAAAGGCTGGAAAAAGCCTCTCACATATTTACTTTTAATATCCTCACATGCACTTTCTTGTTCAGCCTGCAGATGGCGATCTTCTGCAGGCATTTTAGTTCAAAGCCTGGTTGGAGTGTGTTTGCTGCAACATGGCTAGGTCAATGTGGTAGAGGATCCTGCCTGGAGCCTAAGAGCCTTGCAATTCAAGCTTTCTCAGAGGTTGTTTTCCAACCTTTTCTGTTTGCCCTCTCTTTTCCTGGGTAGGAAATAATTCTACTCCCCTCTGCATTCTTAACAACCAGTCCTGGTCAGTAGGGAGGGTATTTGAGAGGGTCAGAAATCTTTAGTCCCCTGCTGGCTTCCAGGGCAAACAATGGCAAGACCCTTCCCAGCCTGGAAGTTCTCCTGGGACACAGCACTTATTCTACACCTCTCATGCCTTCAATATGCCAGACTACAGTCAAGCTAAACAGGGTCTTCTTTCCCCACTAATTCTACCAAGGCCATTCCCTTGGCTGTGGTTGTGCTGGATAGTAGGTAGAGACAGCAGACCAAGTTTGTGTGTCAAGAGCTGACCCACTTGACCATAGATGTGAGGGTCTGTTTCTGAGCCATCAATTCAGTTCCATTGGTCTATGTGTCTATCTTTATGCCAGTACCATGCTTTTTTTTTTTTTTTACCACTGTAGCTAGGTAATATGATTTAAAGTCTGGAAGTGAGAGTCCTCCAACTTCAGTTTTTCTTTTTAAGATATTCTGGCTCTTCGGGACCCCTTACCCACAATATTAATTTGATAATTGTGTTTCCCATTTATTTTAAAAATGCTGGTTGAATTTTTATCAGGATTGCATTGAATCTGTATATCCATTTGGGTAGAATTGACACTTTAATGATATTTAGTCTTCCAATCCATGAACATGGAATATTCTTCCAATTATTTAGGCATTTAAAAAATTTTTTTAACAATGCATTGTAATTTTCTGAACAGAAGTGCTGTACATCCTTGCTTAGGTTTATTCCCAAATATTTGATTCTTTTAATTGCTATTGTAAATGGAATTTTTCTTCCTGACTTCCACCTCAGATTGCACATTAGAAGTGTCTTTTAAAGTCTGTTTCATCTCATATAAGTTTAGCTACTCCGGCTTTTTTAGTTGTTGTTACTGCATACATAGAATACCTTTTTCCCAGCCTTTCACTTTCAAACATTTGGTATCCTTGGCTCTAAGATGAATCTCTTGCAAACAGCATATAAGTGGCACATATTTTCTTATCCATTCTGCCAGTTTGTGTCTTTTGATTGGGGTTTTTAATCCATTAATATTCAGTGTTATTACTGTAAAGGAGTTTCTTATTTTGACCTTTGGGTTTTATCTGTCATATTTTATTTTCACCACTGTTTTGAGCCTTTATTTATTTTACTGAAATAATTTTCATTTCTAAACTTTCTTCCAAACTTCTCTCTCCTGTCTTTTCTTTTCTGACTTTATCACATCCTTTAGTATTTCCTGGAAAACTGATCTTTTAGTTACAAACTCTGTCAGTTTCTGTTTATCTGTGAATATTCTAAACTCACCCTCATTTTTGAAAGACAATCTTGCTGAATAAAAGATTCTTAGCTGGAAGTTTTTGTCTTGTAGTAAATTAAATATATCATACCACTTTCTTTTTGCCTCTATGGTTTCTGGTGAGAAATCAGCACTTAATCTTATTAGATATCTCTTATATGTTATGCATTGCTTTTCTCTTGTTGACCTCAGAATTTTCTCTTTGTCTTTGGCATTTGACATTGTGATTAGTATGTGTTTCAGAGTTAGTCTATTTGGATTTACTCAAATGGGACATGGAAATTTGTATCTTTCAATAAGGTTGGAAACATTTCTACCATTATTTCTTCAAATATTCCTCTGAACTTTCCCCTTCTCTTCTCCTTTTGGGACAAACAAGACACCTATGTTTGCATGTTTCTTGCTGTCATTTATTTCCCTGAGAACTTGGTCAATTTTTTCCATACTTTTTCTATTCTTTTCTTCATCTGTTCTTTTTTAAGTTTCTCTTCAGAGGCAAATTTCTTTTTTTATTATTATTATTACAATTTTTAATATAGTTTTAAAAAGAAACTTAGATTACAAAAGTGTTACACAAAAAATATAGGGATTCCCTTATGCACCACCACCCACACCTCCCAAAACTTCTGTCATAAATATCCTTCATTAGTGGGCATATCACCTGCAATGGGTATATACATCCTGGGGCTTTGCCATTAAGCATGGACCATAATTCACATTGTAGACCACAATCTCTCTCCCACACAGTTCTGCATGTTATGTGATGATAGAAAATGGCCTATATCTATCATTGCAATGTCACTCAGGACAATTCCCAAGTCCCAAAAAAGCCCCTGTATTGCAACTGCTTTTCCCTCTCCCTGCCCCCAGAGCATCCAGTGGCCACTGGCTCCACATTAATGGTACAATTTCTCCCATTGCTTGAATCACAATATGTCTATAATAGAATACCATTAAGTCCACTCTAGTCCATAGCTCTTCTCCTAATCCTGAGGAGGCTAGGATGGTGACATCCACTCCACCTCCAATTGAGAGGGGGCTTATATTCCATGGATAAGATGGATGGGATTATCCTGCCTGCAGCTGCACTCTCTCCATTCCTTGGGATGGCTGTTGTCCATCATCATCTCCCTGCCAGGTGTCCTGGGTGAGTCCAATGAACTGTAGAGTAGGAGTTACAGTTCCACCAAGATTCCAGGCCCAGCTGACTCATGGATAGCCCAAAGATTCAAGGCTCTGGATGTATTCTTACAAACTTCAGCACCACACATAGGTTTGAATAGAAGGGACAGATGAACCATGTGCAGGGAAAACATATTTGTGTACAATTCTGTCACTCTCAGGGGCACAAATTCCAAAGTAGGGTCCACTGGCAAAGCACCAAACTCCAGAGCTATCTGCCCTGACATAGGACCTGGGTGTCTCCAGAGCCCTCAGGAACCCCTCTCATTTGGGTGATATACACTTTGGAAGTCTATGAGGTCCTACTGAAATATGCATAAGTGTTACCTCTGCAGTGACTTCTCAACTCACTTTGAAGTCTCTTTGCCATATGAACTCATTTATCTTTACGTTTTCACCCTTTCATTCAAGGTCTTTTTCCAGTCACATTGCCAGTTGGCACTTGATAGTAATCCCTTGGTGCCAGGGATGCTCATCCCCAGGAGTCATGTCCCACGCTGGAAAGAAGGTAATCCATTTATATGCTGAGTTTGGCTTAGAGAGAAGCCACATTTGAGCAACAAGGAGCCTCTCAGGAGGCAACCTTTAGGCACCCCATAACAATAGGCTAAGCTTCAATTTCAAGAGTGAAGAATCATAAGGTTAGTCATCAATAACAAGGGTCATCCTCCTTTGCCAGACAATGCCCCTGCACTTTGGGGACTGGTGCTGCTTCCCTGGAGAATGTGGCAGAGCTCCCCAGGATGGGAACTCAGTATTCTCTCATTTATTGAGTAATTCTCCACTCACCATGACAATGCCCCATAAAATTGTAAAACTTGAACAATTTTTATACCTTGTATGTATGTTCACATGAACTTCCTCCCATGCACACCCCTTCCCTGACACCCCCTACCAATGATACTCTCCGTTCCCAGTTGTAACCCTTCTGTGATCCAAAACTTCTTTAAGATGAAGCCAATACAATAGCCAAATAAAATTAATAGGCAAATGAAATAATATGTTTAAATGTAAGAGATAAAATACATGAAAACTTAAAAAAAACTAAAAACAAAATAAAATTATGTTTGGGATTTTTGAAAAATGAAAAATATAAAAATAAATATATTTTTTTGGCATTTTGCCTTTTATCACTGCAATATCTAGTGTCCAGTCTGTATTGTTGCACCTTCCCTCTCTCATTCCCCAGTGTCTATTTTTCATTTTGTTTTCAAAGAAGTTTTAGGTCACAGCAAAGGCACACACAGAATATAAAAGAATCTCATATATCCAACCTCTTCCCTTTTTCCTCACCCCATATTAAAAACTTTTTATATTTGTTGGAAGCATTGTTATAACTGATATACAAATAGTGAAACATAGCTACTAAACATTGTTAATGGTTTACAGTATGGTTTACATTTTATACCATACACTTTAAGAAATTTTTGATAATATTTACTATGTCCTGTGTCCACCACTGTTAGATAATGAAGAACATTTGCACTGACTACTAAATACCCCCAGTTTGAAGTATTCTGTTCCTGTCTCCCTATGATCCCAGGGTCCATGACAACCCCCTGCCTTGACTCGTTGGATGACAAGATTCATAGTTACATGCAACAAGAGGTCTTGACACTGGTTTGTCCTTCCCTATTAGGAATCACCCTTGCTATGGACAGAACCCCCTGTCTATTTCTGAATTAATCGGTCCTCCCAAAGATGGGAGTCCAACTCCTTCCCCCTTATTATGTGGGCATCCACCCACTGATACAACACATTATGACAAAATGAACACTCACACACTCTCTATAAGCCTGCTCTAGGTGTACCCTGTCACATGTGTCCCCCTAACCAGCATGCTAAACCAGGGTCCCTTTCTGTTCATTTTGCCATAAGAGCATTTCCACCTCTATAAGTTCAATCTCATACCCACAAAACCCAAGTTTTCACCTGGTCTCTTTCCCAACTCTCCCCCCAGTATTCTGGGTATTCTAACCCATTCTTCCCAATCTACCTGCCTGTCAACCCTGCACCACCCAACACAATAATATCACTACCCTCCTGTCCTATCCCTTCAATATGCAACTACACTCTATCAATTTACCACAGATTATGTCCATATGGGTGATGGCTCACAACCTTCTCTTCTCTTTCTCTTTCTTGTAAACGTATCGTTCAGACATTAGTTCTCAGAGATTGCTCAATTTCCTTAATTCATAACAGTGAGGTCATATACTGTTCATCCTTCAATGACTGGGTTGCTTCACTCAACATAAGATCTTCAAGATTCATCCATGTTATCCCTTATGTTAGCACCTCATTCCTTCTTACAGCTGAGTAATATTCCATTGTATGTATGTACCACATTTTGTTTATCCATTCATCTATTGATGGGCACCTGGGTTGATTCCAACTTTTGGCAATAGTGAAAAATGCCACTATGAACATTGGTGTGCACATATCTGTTGGTGTCTTTGCTTTCACTTCTTCTGGGTATATACCCAGCAGTGGAATCACTGGATCATATAGAAGATCTATAGTTAGTTTTTTGAGGACCCTCCATACTGTCCTCCATTGTGGCTGGAATATTCCACAATCCCACCAGCAGTGGTTGAGTGTTCCCATTCCTCCCCATCCTCTCCAACACTTATAGTTTGCTGGGTTTTTTTTAATAGCCGCCAATCCAATGGGTTTAAGATGGTATCTCATTGTAGTTTTGATTTGCATTTCCCTAATAGCTAGCGATGCCAAGCATTTTTTCATGTGCTTTTTGGCCATTTGTATTTCTTCCTTGGAGAAGTGTCTTTTCAGGTCACTTGCCCATTTTTTAAATGGATTGTTTGTCTTTTTATTTTTGAGGTGTAGGATTTGTTTTTATATGCAGGATATTAGGGTCCTATCAGATATATGGTTGCCAAATATTTTCTCCCATTCATTGCATAACCTGCCTTTTTGTTTTCTTGATAATGTCCTTTGAGGTGCAAAAGTTTTAATTTTGAGGAGATCCCATTTATCTATTTTTTCTTTTTTTGCTCATACTTTGGGTGTGAAGTTCATGAAGCCATTTCATATTACAAGGTCCTGTAGATGCTTCCTTACATTATATTCCAAGATCTTTATGGTCTTGCTTCTTATATTTAGATCTTTGACCCATCTTGAGTTCATTTTTGCATAAAGTGTGAGAAGATGCTCCTCTCTCATTCTTTTGGATATGGATACCCATTTCTCCAAGCACCACTTGTTGAAGAGACCATTCTCTTCCAACTGAGTGGGCTGGGTGACCCTCAGAAGCCATTTGTTCAAGCTTACCAACCCTTTCTTCTGCCTCCTCAAATCTGCTGTTATATGATTCCAGTGTAGTTTTAATTTCATTTGTTGTGCCTTTCATTCTTTTAAGATCTGGTATTTTTCTATGTATGTTTTCAATTTCTTCTATGTGCTCATTGAATGTCTTCTTAATATTCTTAATCTTTTTAGCCATCTCATTGAATTTATTAAGGAAATTTGTATGAACATCTATGATTAGTTTTCTCAACTCATTCATGTCATCTGGAGCTCTATCTTTTTCCTTCAACTGGGCCATATTTTCCTCTTTCTTGGTATGGACTGTAACTTTTTGTTGGTGTCTTGGCATCTTGGCTTACTAGATATATTTATTCTGCATGCAGTTTCTCTCTTTAGTTGAGGATTTCTTGCCCTTTCTCCCTGGCTGGTTGTATAGTAGGGGCAAAGGATATAGTTTATGCTGTAAACTGTGGATACTGAAGTTGCCCATATTATCTCAGGGACCAATGAAGCTTCTCCCAACTTTCTCCCTTGCTGGGCATAGGGACAAAGCCACAGCTGTTTGTAATAATCCAAGTTGTGAAGGTCTATACTGTGGTTGCCCAGAGAGACTGTTGAAACATCACGCCCCTTCTTCCACTGCCTGGGGAGGAGATGGAGCTGCAGATGTAGGCAGCAATCTATGTTCTTTGAGTCCAAAATGACCACAGTTGCTCCAGTAGACTTTAGACTATTCAGTCTGTGTCAGCTGAATGTACCTGCAGTTACCTGGAGAGGCTCTCAGGTCCTGCCGGCTTCCTCCATACTAGAGGCTGGGCTAAAGCTAAGCTAGGGCTGCAGTCTGATCTGGTTGAAAGAAGCTGGTTCCTACTATCATTGCGATTTTCAGTCAGCCCTGCTTCACCTCATGCCAGGGGTGGGGTCAAAATGGAACTTACTGGCCACTTTCAGACTTAGGTTTGAACTTTACATGTTCCAAGGGTTATACTTCAGCCAGCCTAATTTACTAATCAGTAGCTGATGTCAGTGATCAACCATCACTTCCTCTCCTGATTTTGGGAAATGGATCTTCCAACTCCAGTCACAGAATAGCCCTGAGGCGGCTTGCCATGCCACACTAGGATGATTTCCAGCCTCCACAGCATGGCCTGTAGTTTTCCAGAAAGTCTGGTGCAGGTCCTGCAAGCTTCCTTTTTCCTGTAGGTGAAGCTGGGGCTTGGGCTAGAGCTGCAATCTGATCTGAATTGAAAGAAGCGAGCCCCTACCAGCACTGACTTTCAGTTAGCCCTGCTTCCCCTCATACGGGGGTGGAGTTAAAATAGTGGCTACCAGCCTCTTTCCAACTTGGACAATTTCAAGCTTTAGTCCACCATATTTAGAATTAATAGCTCAAGTTGGTGCACAGCTGACTCTTACTCCCCCATTTTTGGGGAAATAAAGCTTCAAGTTCACTACAGAATACTTCCCTGAGGTGGCTTGTGCCACCAGTGAAGCATGGATGAGTATCGGCCTCTGTGGTATGGTGTGATCTACTCATGAATCTTCTCTGCAAATGGGCAGTCTCTCCTTTTAAATCTTTCAAGGATGTTTTAGGATTCTCTTCTGGAGTTCTGGAGCCCCCAAACAGGGGATTTAGATAGCTCTGTGTGATTACTAACTGCCTTGTGGCATGAGCTGACTTTAGGAGCTCCTTACTCTGCCACCATCTTGTTGGTTGTCATTCAAGATTTTTGGCATACAGCTGTTCAAAGTATCCTCTTATGATCTCTCATTTCTGTGGGGTCAGTGGTATTGTCCTCCCTCTGATTTATAATTTTATTTGTGTATTCTCTCTTTTTTCTTTGTCATTCTAGCTAAGGGTTTCTTGATTTGGTTGATCTTCTCAAAGAATTAACTTTTCATTTTGTTGATTCTCTCCATTGTTATTTTGTTTTTGACTTCATTTATGTCTCCTCTGATCTTTACTGTTTATTTTCTTCAGTTTGGTTTGGGATTAGTTTGCTGTTCTTTTCCTATGTCCTCTGTTTATGCATTTGGATCTTCAAATTCAGTTTTTCCTTAATGTTTAATGTAAGCATTAAGGGCTATAAATTTCCCTCTCAGCACTGTTTTTGTGTTTTCCCATAGGTTTTGATATGTTGTGTTCTCATTTTCATTTGTCTAAAGTATTTGCTGAACTCTCTTGCAATTTCTTCCTTGACCAACTGATTATTTAAGAGTGTGTAGTGTAATCAAATTTTCCCTTCTCCCATCCATTATTGATTTCTAGCTTTATTCTGTCATGATCAGAGAAAGTGTTTTGTATAATTTCAATTATTTTAAATTTATTGAGACTTGTCTTGTGACTCAAAATATGACCTATCCTGGAGAAGGATCCATGAGCACTTGAAAGGAATTATATCTTGCTTTTTGGGGGGTGCAATGCTCTATAGATATCCGTTAGCTATAGTTCATTTATCATACTATTTGTGCTCACTGTTTCTTTATTAATCTTCTGTCTAGATGTTCTACCCAATATTGTGAGTGGTGTATTGAAGTCCCCAACTATTATTGCAGAAACATCTATTCTCTCTTCATTGTTGCATGAATATTTACTATAGTTATTTCTTCTTGGTGCTTTGCCATTTTTATTAATATTTAATGACCTTCATCATCCCTTATAAAAGTTTTACATTTAAAATCTACTTTGTCATATTAGTATTGCTACTCCTGCTCTTTTTTGTTTACCCTTTGCATGGAACATCTTTCTCCAGCCTTCCACTTTTAACCTGGTTATGTACTTATGTCTGAGGTGAGTCTATTGTTGACAGCATATGCATGGCTCATATATATTTTTTAATCCATCCTGTCATTCTATGCCTTTCAATTGAGGAGTTTCAAGCTATTAACATTCAATGTTATTACTGTAAAGGCATTAATTACTTCATTAATTTTGTCCTTTGGCTTTCTGTTGTCATATCTTACTATTGTCTCTCTTTTTACCCTTTAATTTACCCTTCTTAATAATCTTCATTTATACACTCTTTTCCAAGTCTCTTACCCTTGTTTTTCCTTTCAAATTTCAGCACTTCCTTTAGTGCTTCATATAATTCTGGTCTTTTGGTAAAATATTCTATCCATGTTTGTCTGTGAAGATTTTGAACTCATCTTCATTTTTGAAGGACATTTTTCCATATACAGAATTGTTGTTTTTTTCTCTTTCAGTATCTTAAATACATCATTCCACTTTTTTCTCACCTCCATGGTTTCTGATGGGAGGTCATCATTTAATCTTATCTAGATTTCCCTGAATGTGATGCTTTGCTTTTCTCTTGCTGCTTTCAGAATCTTGCTTTTATTTCTGGTATTTGTCCTTCTGAATAGTGAATATCTTGGATTAGGTCTATTTTGATTTATTCTGTTTGGGGTGCATTGTTTTCCTTGGATATTGATATTTATGTCTTTCATAAGAGTTGTAAAAATTTTTTTCATTATTTCTTCAAATATTACTTCTGCCCCTTTTCCATTCTCTTCTTCCTCTGGGAAGCCAATTATGTGTATGTCTGTGGCTTCATGCTATCATTCAATTCCCTGAGACAGTATTCCATTTTTTCTCCTCTCTTGTCCTTCTGTTCTCCTGTCCTTTAGTTCAGATATTCTGTCTTCAAAATCACTAATTCTGTCTTTGAGCAATTTGAATCTGTTCTCATTTGCCTCTAATTTTTAATCTCATGTATTTTATTCTCATAAGTTCTGTTACTTTTCTTTGCAAGCTTTCAGTTTGTTCTCTATGATCACCTAGTGTCTTCTTAATATCTTTTATCTCTTTAGTCATATTTTTCTTCAATTTTTTAAAACTTATTTTAGGATAGTTGTGTGATAACCATTGATTAATTTTCTTAAATTCTGTATCTCTTTAGGATAGTTTGTTACTTTCACTGGCTTATGTCATCTTGTGTTCTAGTATGCTTTGTAATTATTTCTGATGTCTGGGCATCTGAATATGCTGTTGAATTTACTCTGATAGCCAATTTCCATCTCTTGTTTATTTTTTTCTCACAGCTCTTCTTTTATATTTTTTCAACTTATTCTAAGTCTTTAAAATTGCCTGCTTAAGTTATCAGAATCAGAACAGAGAATCACAATTGGGGCACATATTTCATCCAAAATTTGGGTTAAGAGAGTCCTAAAAGCAGGCTTTCTCTGTGCAATTTCCAGACTGGCCAGGATATGGCAGTCATCAGTGCACCTTTCCATGGAGGTGTTTCTTTACATCTCCACTTTCCTGTATTTCGTTTGGCCAGAGCTGAGATTCAAAGTGGGCTCTGCTGGCCAAATTCACTGAAAAGAAACCCCTTGACTCCCCCCTCCTTTTTCCCTTCTAACAGCTGACAAGGAAGTAGACATCTCTTACCCTACCCTTTGGCTTCAGTGAACCATGGGTTTACCTTAGCTTAATATCTTTGGGGTGGAAGAAAGGTGCTCTTGCCACCACAGCAGGGGTTCAGTAATGCTTATTTGTTGTTTCAGGTTCTTCTCCTCTGTCCCTCACATTCCTCGGAGGTGTATAATACTGTGTTACAATGCTGACCCCCAAAGACCCTTAGTCAGCTTTTGTCATTTTCTCCATTGTTTCTATGAAAGAGTTGAACCCTGCCTGTCTATTCTGATGCTATCTTCCTGGAACTACCTAAGAATTGATTTTAATTTGTATCTGTACTATATCCTTTCATAAATTTGTCTTATAAAGTGAAGAAAACTTCTTAACAGATATTAAGACCTTTATCCATTTCTTCTTGTCTTCTTCCATTTGAGGATACATTTTTCTTTCAGTTGATTTCTTCTACTTTGTCAATAATACTTTATAATTACCAAAAAGTTTCCTTTTTGCCAGTATTGATATAATAATATAGTCTTTTTAACTATTTAAATTAAATAAGTGTTATTGATCCATATTAATAAAACACAAAATTTATCCAAAGTATACAATCAATGCTATTTGGTATAATCACATATTGTACATTCATCACTTCAATCATTTTAGAACATTTTCATTATTCCCATAATAATAAAAAAAAAA
>JAQZBX010015413.1:0-31280 GCA_029593785.1 Cabassous unicinctus
TAGGTAACTCCTGCCTCCCTTTACACTACATGTGCTTTCTCATGGCAAGATAATATGGGAAACCCCACTGGGTCTCATCAAATAATAATACCAGTATCCACTGCATTTTATTGTCTGTCCTATTTAAATGTAGTAGCATAAAATTTATAGAAATCTAAATTCTCTGAGAAGCTGAATTTTGTCTTATTACACTTTTATTTTTATGGCCTTTTTCCAGAATTGACTTATTTATCGGCCCATATATAACTAATATGTAATTGAGAAATCTTGGTCTGGGCAGGGAAGGGAGATCGTTGAGAGTATCAGATCCCTGGTACCTAACTTTAATTGAAATCCCTGGTTGAAGCAACTGCGTATACTAACAAGTTATGTGTGATCTAGAAAATGACATACATTGTCCCTGTTCTTCAGTTCAGAAATATAGACTAAGGAATACATATTTGTTCCATTATTCAGAAAATTGTTTTGATGCTACATGCAGAAAATTGTAAGAAAATGTTTTGTGGACCTGGCAAATTTTAATTGATCTTACAGTAGTATTCCATATAGAAGAATAAACAGGCTCTTCAACCTGAGCCAGAGGCATAATAATAAGCTTCATTAAGAGGCTTTCAACAAAGGCTATTGGAGAATATTAACTCTTTTAACTTAAGTGAAGCCTATGGCAAGAACAGAATGGGATTGAATCCTGACTACCCTTCCCTTGCTGTGTGGATTTCAGCAAAAGTGTTTGAACTGTGTTTTATAGTCCTCAGATATCAGAAATACTTCTTTCATAGAGTTGTGAAGGTACTAACTAATTTAAACATCTAAAGCACAGAAGCATTCCTAGCTGAGTATCAACAAATACAAGCTATAGTTATTAATTTAGAGATGATAGAGAAAGGACACACCATAAATCCTAAATTCTCTCAGTATATATATATTTATCTTTGTTGTCTCCTGTTGAGTGACAAAGCATATGCTCTTAAAAAACAGCATTCTGCACCTGTTATTATCCTTGTGGTATTCTCCCTATTAGATAGGAAGTGATAGGATGATGAGGTAAATTGCAAGCTTGTTGCAAGTCCTGAAATTTGGAAGAAAATATATGATACTTTAAAAAATGGAAGTTTTATCTCCAAAGAGAAATCAAATATTAATTTTGACCATATATCAAAATAATTATAAACATTTTATTTTTTATAAGGTACTCATCTGGGCTAAAGATGCTATTTTACAACCGAGGGTTATACAATTCAAACTGAGAGAAAAGGTACTGAGAAGAAGAGTTAGCTAAAGAGGTGTCAATACTCTCCACTGCAGATGTCAGGGTCACAAAGAGAGGCATATCTCACAACACTGGATCGAACAACATTGTTTTTTTTAGCAGAGAAGAGACAGAGCAAGGTAAGCTCACTAGTGGGGGATCAATTCCCATAGCCATTTAGTCATAATCTGTGGCTAATGTAGGGAGATGTTTTACGTACAGCAGCACTCTCTTGCATTCATGTGCTGCTGCAGTGGAGCTACCCATTTCCTCTCTGCCATGGACAGATATACCCCAAGGGTATGAGCTGGATATTATAAAATATACCCACCAGAGTCAAACTGTCTCCAGTGAATGTTTGCATATGCTTGAGACAATAGGGAACAGAATGTAGTGTCAGTTCCTTTATGTACTAGTGTATTAAGTTATATCCTGCCAGGCTGACATACCTGCTCCTGAGCAGAAGATGCATTTTTGGGTCCCAAGGAAAGGTGACAAGCCATGCAAGGATTACCAACTATCACAGCATTCCAATTAAAAATTTTATTTAAACTATACACATACATGCAAAAAGTGTCTGTCTTCCATGAATAGTATAGAAATTCAAAGAGATAAGAAATCAGAATGTGTAAAGTTTCAAGTATACTAAGGTAAGCAGAGAATCAGAATGAGTAGGCTTATTCATAATATTAGTATCCATTAGTATTTAGAAATTAGGAAGGGGACATTAAAGCTAAAGTCATTCCAGGTGAAGAAAGGAGAAGCACATAACAAAAACAATGAATCCAGAGAAGCCCAGCACTTTCTCAAACACAGTTTGCTTCAATGGCAAGCATTTTGAAAAGTTGTGAAAAGATAAACTATTGGGTAATTAAAAACAAACAACATACTTGAAATTAAAAAAAACAAACAAACATTTTTGGAGACATTTTAGCAATACTCAGTACATTTAATGTACTGTCATTATAAGATTTTATAATTTTAAAATATTTTTAAAAGGCACTCATGTTACATATATGTTATATCACAAATATACGGGATTCCTATATACCCCACACCCTCCCCTCCAAACCTTTCCATATTAACTACATCTTTCATTAGTGTGGTACATTTGTTAAAACCAATGACCACCTGTTGAATCATTGTTACTAATCATGAACTACAGTTTACATTACAGTTTACACTTTGCCCCACACTATTTTATATGTTTTTACAAAATGTATAATGGCCTATATCTGTCATTTCTATGTCATACAAGACAATTTCAATGCCCAAAAATGACCCTAAGTTGCACGTATTCTTCCCTCTCCTACCCCTCAGAACCTCTATTGGCCACTGCCTTTATATCAGTGATAAATGTTCTTGCATTGCTAGAAAAGTAATAAGTTTATAATAGAATAATAATGTTTATTTTAGTCCATTGTTCATTCCCAAATTTGGAGGATTTTGGGATAGTGATGCCCACTCTGTTTCTCACTGAAAAGGGATTTAGATCTCTTGGGGCAAGTGGAGAGAAATGCCTTACTTGCAGATGTAGATGTTCTCTGTTTTTTGGGATGGGCATTGTCCATCATCATCCTTTTGTTAGTTGTACTGGTTGAGCCCATTGAAATGGAGAATAGGTGTTCCCTGCAATACTGCTGAGATTCACAGGGCTGAACTGGCATATGAATAGACCAAAGATTTAAGCCTCTGGGACATATTTAACCTGTATAGTGTTAATTATAGGTTCAAATAAAAGGAGCAGAAGAGCTATGTGTAGAGAAATTGTAAATGTGTCTAACTCTGTTACATTGGGGAGCATAAATTCAAAAGAAAAGCCCACTGACAGGGCACTGAATTCCTGAGCTATCTGCCCTGCTTACAGTGTCAAAATTTCTCTAGATCCCTCAGGAGCTCCACTATTTGAGGCACTGTTTACTGTGGCAGTCAATGAGATCTAGAAATAAGCTATAAATAAAAATAGCTATACTAAAATATAGGGTGTGACATGATTTTATGTACACTACATTATATATAATATAGGGGCCTGAAGAGGGTGATATGAAATTTTGTTATAACAAAGAAATTTCATGGAGTATGTGATGTTTAAGTTAGATTGCTTACAACTAGGAAAATTGAAATATATGAAATATATGAGCATGAATTTGACTCAAAATACATGTATTTAATATGGTAGGCTGGGAAGTTTGAAGATACTTTTCAAAAAAGATAACAGATCATTGTGTTGAAGTATATAGCAATAGGGAGAGAAAAGCCTGGAAACTAATAAGCAAAATTTAAACTCAATTTTTCTGATATATTTGGTAGATAAGTTATTTAAAAATATTCTGAGCCCCTAAATTTTCTTATCATTATTACTAATATTTTACAAAAAAAACCACATTTTCTATAACTACTTCTAGTGAGTGAATATAAAAAAAAAATTTAGGATAGCAGTCATATCAGCAAGAAAACTAGAGAAAGAGTCATCAATTTTTCTGCCCTTAGTCATAAAATGGACCAGATTCTATGATTCAGGGAATTTACAACCTTAATTAATAATTTATTTTACCTTTTAGAGGATTTTGTTTTAAGAATATATTTTTCTGAAGAAAATATCATGTTATTGCTGTTGCTCTTGCTTTTTCAATTAATGGCAAATATCCTTCTCTCTCATTAGATGCCCTACCATTTCTTAATTATATTTGTGAATTTAGAATTACTTCCTGTAGAAATAACATTATATAGTTCACAATTGTGAATGTATTTCTCTTATAATTTTTCCACTTCTAATAAAATTTTATTTTGTTTGAAATTAACCATATCAGGGTAAAGTGTTTGGTGATTTGAGATTCTCTGTACCCTCTGAAAAACATGTTCTTAAATATAATCCATCCTTGTGGGTCTGAACCCATGGTAAGCAGTACTTTTGATGAGGTTACTTCAGTTAAGTCTTGGCTCAGGATATGTTGTAATCCTATTACTGGAGTCCTTTATAAGAGAATGAATCCCAGGCACAAAGAGAAAGAAAGCCACAAGAAGCAAGAAGCTGAAATCAGTGAAACACAGAAAAGACGGGAGAGATCAGGAGTTGCTGCCATGTGCTTTCCCATGTGACAGAGTAGTCAAGAATCATAAGCAGTCTGTCTTTGGAAAGAAAGCATCGCCTTGATTTGACATTTTCCAGGCCTCAAAACAGCAAGTGAATAATTCCCATTGTTTATGCTGAACCATTTCATGGTATTTGTTAAGCAGTCTAGGAAACTAAAACAGAGAGAAATCCAAGGAATTTAGCTTTTGAAGGTTTTATGTTTTTTCAAATTAGTTTTCAGATATTTTGTTCCTTTTTTTATACCTATCTATAGAATATGAATATACACCTTTCCTTAGACACTTATCAATTTTAATATCTAGTACTTATGCTTTTTTAACTTTTATTTTGATTGTCAATACTATTTATTCATTTTTAGGGTATTCTCATATAGGATAAAAACACTAAATACTTCTTTCTCTAATGGTACATTTTTTTCCAAAATTTAATTGCAGCTTCTTTCTAAAGAATGTGGGGAATTTTGGTGTGCATCTATTAAAAATGCAAATGCTTCTAAGCTTATCAACTAATATTTAAGATTTTGCCTTTGGTATCATTTTAGTAGTATTTCCCCTATGTTCATTTTATATAATTAAGTAATCATTTAATTTTCCATATTTACATTGATACTTTGCCATGTTGAATGTTTCAGTGCATTGGACATCAGTAACACCAGGTAGCTAAAAATAATGGGCAAAAGGATTATGTGATCCACATTTCTTCAGCACATCACTCAATACATAATGCAATTCTTCTAGCTCTTCTTTTTCTTTTGGAAAACATAGGGATGATATTTTGCAGAGTTGGAATTGGACACCAAGCATTCTAAGTATACGTACCAGGTGTTCAGGGAAGTACAGGGAAATGTCAGCTCTCCAGCACCAGAAGACCACACCTCATCTCAAATCACCCATTAACTCTCTTCACTAAATATACTCAGGGTCACTCTCCCTCCTTCTTTTAAGTGTTGATCTCTTTGTTCATTGCCACTCTAACACAGCTGTTTATATGAATTTTATTGATTATTCTGCCTCCTAGGTAATACCTCCCAGACCCTGGCTTCTCAGTTTATTGTCTTCCATGCATGCAATTATATTTTATTCCTCCATAACTCAGGTAACTTAGGGGATGTAATTAGATCATCTACTAAAGTCTGATAAAAAATTTTTTCATTTCTTCTGTTGGTCTCAATTTCAAGTAAGTTTTCATCACCACTCCCTAATATTTCATCTAATTCTATCTAGTTCCTCTGATTCAATGATTCTTTCATTCTACTGGATTTGTACTCCATTAATCACATCCTCTCTTCACTCTCATCTACCCTGCCAAGTCTTCAATCACCTCCTGATCCAGCTTCAATTCTTTGATTAATCATTATATTCAATCCCTTGTGTGAGTCATCTACTCACTTGTTCTTTTTACCTTTAACATTTTCCTGGTCAAATCCCAAATCTGGTAAAATCCGATTACCAGCCTGCTTTAATTTAGCACCAGCATAACTGAATGTGCCTGGAAGGAATAATACAACCAAGTTGACCAGCTTCATCTCAAATCATGAATGTTTCTTCGTAATGCCATGGAATCCTATTTAAAATCTCTAGTTTACTCAGCCCTGTATTAGTCAGCCAATTTGGTATTGATGCAAGGTACCAGAGTTCTTTTGACTTTTTTAAAGGGCATTTATTTGGATAGAAACTTACAGTTACCAGACCCTAAAGAGTCCATCTCAAGGTACCATATGAGTTACTTTCTATCCCAAAGTCTGTTTCCACGTGTTGACGCAAGATGGCAGGCTATGTCTATGAGGATTCAGCCTTCCTCCTTCCTCTTAAGGCTCCATGGTCCCAGCTTTCTCTGATCTCAGCTGTAGGCTAGCAAAAGGCTCATCTCTCTCCCCAGGGCTTGTTTCTTTTCAAGCTCAGCTGCTCTGGTCTCTTCACAAGGTCAGCTGTAGACTATAAGGCTCATCTCTCTTCCCAGGGCCATGTGTAATGGAGCCTTCTCTCTTTCCTCACATATCTGCTCTTCTGTGTGTCTACTTCTTTGTATGTGTCTGTTTTATCCCCACCAAGGGGTGGGGACTCAACCCTGCATGGCTTAATGACATGATCAAATGAAAGCCTTAATCTTGATTTAATAAAAGTGAAACCTCTGAATTTAATACAATCAAAATGGTATCATGCCCAGAGGAAAAGAACAGTTTACAATCATAGTCAATATCCCCTTTTTGGAATTCAGAAATAATATCAAACTGACACAAGACCATAGCTTTCCTAAATGACTGGTTCATCTCCTCTCTCCTAAAACTTCAAGCACTTCGAGGGTTATCCTCATTCTGTGTACCTAGCTCACTCTTTCTCTAGGGAAATACTACCAGAAGATAAGTTCCTCATGTTCTCAAGACTCCTCTTATCTCCTATATGTATCTGTGCCCATAATTTGCCTTCTTTTCTTAGGACTGGTAGCTCCTTTTTGAGATCAAATACTTCTTTATTGTACTATATCACTTCCCTGTTGCTACATAAGGATATCAATTCAATCATTATTCATTCTCATTCCAGGATAATCATATTTTCCCATTTGCGAGATAATACTTTTTTGAAAAAATAAATGTAATTTCTGGCATCTTAAAAGATTACAGAAGATTTCTATTTGTGGCAGTGTGTTCATAGTTAGGCTCTGTAAACTCAAAGCACAGTTTAAGACTGTGCTCTGATAAGAACGGAAGGGTTTAAGTAGCAGGTTACAGTAATTTTCATGTTTTAAACAAAGAAAAATAAATCAAGGAAGTGGATATGGTTCAAGTGGTTGGGCTCCCATTTACCATATGGGAGGCCCTGGGTTCGATTCCAGGGTCCTACTGGTGAAGGCAATCTGGCCCGGACAGTGTGGTGAGCTGATGGCCCACGTGGCACGGTGAACTGATGGTTTGTGCAGCACGGCACAGTGAGCTGGTGCAGCAAGATGATGCAACAAAGGGAGACCAGCAGACACAGAAAAACACACAGGAAATGGACACAGCAAGCACAAGCAGCAAGGGTGGGGCCGATAAATAAATAAATTAATTAAATAAATCTTTAAAAAATAAAGAAAAATAAATCAAGTTAGTTCCCCAACATTACAATGGATCTTGATTAAAAATATGGAAAGGAGATGCTAGTTATATTTTCATACAAGATGTTGTCTTTTATATCATGATCTTTTTTTTTTTTCTTTAGTTTCTTGGGCTGCTCATTGACATAGTTCAGGCTAAACAATGGAAATTTATATGCACAAAATTTGAGACTAGGAAATGTCCAAATCAAAGCATCATCAAAGCAATGCTTTATTCCTGAAGCCTGTGGCAATCCTGGGCTGGCAGCTGGTCATCCTTGCTTCCTAGCTTGTCATGTGGCAAGTCATATGGTGGTATTTCCTTGTATCTCACTTCTGTGCTGCATTCCATTGATGTTCAGCTTTTGCTTCCTGTTGCTTTCTCTTTCTGTTTCTCAATTTCATTCTGCTTGTAAAAGATTCCAGCAATAGGATTAAGACAAATACTCATTGGACTGGGCCACACCTTAACTGAAGTAACCTCATCAAAAAGTCCTACTTACAATGTGTTCACATCCACATGAATTGATTAACTTTAAGAACATGAATTTCTGGGGTACGTTTAGCTTCAAACCATCAAACTCCACCCTCTGTTCCCTGAGAAGACATGTTCCTTCTACATACAAAATACATTCATTACATAACAACATCCCAAAAGCGTTTTGTCATTTCTATAACAATGCTATTTCTATGTTATTTCTATAACAATGATTGTCTAATTACAATCAGTAATGCTTTTTTCTTTCCTGGAGCACAAATCCTCTCTGACTGAGGGCCAGTGAAACTTAAAGAACAAGTTATCTGATTCCAATATAAAAATGGAGAGATAGGCATAGGACAAGCATTTCCATTCCAATAGTGAAAAATTGGTAGAATATCAGGGGTCTTGGGTCCCAAACAATTTCAAAACCCAGCAGGACATACTCCACTAGATTTCAAGATCTGAGAGTCATATATGGAACAATGTTTTGTTCTCTGGGCCCAATGTAGCAGCAGCCCCACCCTTTCCAAGTGCTTGTGTAGGAGTCATACTCTCTTCAAATATTGGGGTGAAGGCTCCATTCTTTCACAGCACTGGGCAGCCAGACTCTCTACATAGCCCCAGGGAACAGGCCCAATCATCTTTGCCCACATGGGTTGCAACACTCTTCTTGAATAAGAGGATGGAAGATATGCCTCCTCCAAGGGCAGGGGCAGACCTGCCCTTTCTACACACATGGGTGGGCTTGCTTTCTTTGCCCAAAGAGTTATCTTCAGTCTGGGTCTCACATTATGTGGTTCTGTCCAGAAGTCATTCTTCCTTCAAAGTGTTAGTTTTCTGTCCATTTTAATCAAGGCTAGTAGTGGTTTTGTTTATACAAATTGCATAAAAGACTTGTTGGCTTTGCGTATAGTTCATGAGAGATCAATCCATCAGACAGAAGGACTTTCTATAGCTCTTTCTTGGATAACTACATTCCAAATCCTGGCTTCCACAGAAATTGTTGCCTGGTTTCATGTTCAGTTAAATCCTCACATTAATCCCAGTTCTAGATAGGCTGAGAATTCACCAAACCATCAATTTCTGCTTTCTTTGTGTACAGGAGTTCAGTTCTCAGCTTATTCTTTTTCAATCTCATTTCACTATAAGCTGAAAGAAAAAACAAGGGTGAACATTATACATTTAGTTTGGAAATCTCCTATGTTAAAATGCAAGTTCTTTGCTTTCAAGTTCTGCCTTCATTGTGACATCAGAATTTAATTTTGCCATTTTTTTGCCAACTTAAAATGATTACCTCTCCTCCAGTTTCCAATAACACATACATAATTTCCATCTAAGCCTTCATTAGAAGAAGCTTTAGCATCCATAATTTTACCTACAGTCCGTAAAAATGTAATGTAGCTTTCTTTTTTCTATCAAGCAACTCACAATTCTTTCAGCTTTTATCCATTACCCAATTAGAAAGTTGTTTCCATATTATTGGTATTTGCTATAGCATCACCCCACTTTCCTGGTAACAAATTTTCCTGGTCTTCTCAAGAAAATACCATTAAGAGTCAGATTAAGTAATGGGAATTTTTTCACTCATGGATTGAGGCTGGGATAAAAGACTACATCAAGCATCATGTAGGGGATGCTTTCTTCCCAAACAGTGTAGTATTCTAGGGCTGGCTGCTGATGACCCTTGGTCCTTAGCTTGTCACCTGGCAAAGCACATTGTGGTGTCTCCTTGTCTCTCTTCCTTTATGATTAGAGAAAGAAAAAAAACTTTATTAAAATATTAGAATTGATTCTGAGGTTGCAGTATAAATGAATTGCATTTTCAAAAGATTTGTAAGAATTAAACTATATTTAATGACTGAAAAATATTAGGTTTGGTGTATTTTAATATTTAGCTTGAATTTTTCACAACTTTTTAAAGTTATTTTTTTTATTTTTTAAGAAACTTTAGATTAGTTAAATGTTATGTAAAAAATATAGGGTATTCCCATATGCCCCACTCCCTCCACATTCCACAATTTCCCCCATTAAAACATCCTTCATTAGTGTGGTACATCTATCACAATTGATGAGCACATATTGAATCATTGCTACTAACTGTGAACTATAGTTTATATTATAGTTTATACCCTGTCCCACATAATTTTGTAGATTATGACAAAATATATTTTATCTTTCATTGCAATGTCTTGCAAGACAATTTCAATGTCCCCAAAATGCCCCCATATTATACCTATTCTTCCCTCTCCCTCCCCTTGGGACCTCAGGTATCCATTGCTTTTAAATCAATGATAAAAGTTCTTCCATTCCTAGAAGAATATTAAGTCTATAATAGAATAATAATAAATCTATAATAGCCCATTGTTCATTCCCCAATTTTAAGGATTTGGGGATAGTTATACACACTTTCTGATGGAGAGGGGGCTTACATCCCATGGGGCAGATGGATGTAGCTATCTTGCTTGTGGTTGCAAAGACTTTTGTTCCTTGGAAAGGGCATTGTCCATCATCATCTCTTTGGTTGTCTTGGGTGAGTCAATGAACTGGAGAGTAGGTGTAGCAACTCTGCTGATATTCAGGGCTCAACTGGCAAAAGGACAGATCAAATATTTATGTCTCTGCAACATATATTTATTAAGTATAGTGCTAATTATATATTCAAATAAAAGGGGCAAAAGAGCCTTGTGTCAAGAAACTATGAATGAGTCTAACTCTGTTAAACTGGGGAGCATAAATTCCCAAGTAAAGCACACTGACAGGGTGCCACATTACTGAGCTGTTTGCCCTTCTTATAGTGTCTGGATAGCTCTATAGCCCTCAGGACACCTGCTATTTGAGGCACTGTTTACTGTTGCACTCAATGAGATGTCCATCAGCATAATCTCTGGAATGACCTCCTGATACACTTTGAAATCTCATAGCCATAAAAACTCACTTGTATTTACCATTTCCCTCTTTAGGTCAAGGTCTTTTTCCAGATACATTTCTAGTAGGCATTTGGTAATAATCCCTCAGTACTAGGGAGGCTTTTCCCAGGAATCATGTTCCATGCTGGGGGGCTAGATAATATATTTATATGCTGAGTTTTGACTTAGAGAAAGGCAACATTTGATGAGGCTTTCATGACGTAACTCTTAAGCAATATACAATACTAAGCTAAGTTTAAATTTTACAACAAAATGTTCATAACTACAATCATCAATATCAAGGGCTTGGCATAATGGTCAGCCCTCCTTTACTAGGCACTGCCTTTTTGCTCAGGGGATTTTTGCTGTCCTAGAGAATGTAGCAGAACTTCCCAGGAGGGGAATTCAATATTCTTACATTTATTGTGTGGATCTCCTCCCACAGAATCAATGCCCCATGAACACTTGAACATATTCATATGCCTTAGAAGCATGCCTCAGGTGTATCTCTCCCCATGCTTCCTCCATCTCCAACATCCCACAGCAGTGTTCCTCCCCTGCCACAGTTGTGACCCTTCTGTGATCCAAAACCTCTCCAAAAATGAAGCCAACAAAATAACCAATTAAATTAATAAGAAAATGAGGTAATAATAATAGTTTTAAAAATAACAGATAAAATACCAAAAAATTTTAAAAATTGAAATAATAAAAAAATTTAAACATTGTCTTTCATCACTGTAAGATCTGTTGTCTCATATGTACAGTAAAATTTTCTTCCATATATTCCCCCAGTGTCATATTTTTTTCATTTTATCCTCAATGAAGCTTTAGTTTACAGAAAAATTCACATAGAGAATATAGGGGATTCCCATATACACAATGCCCCTCCTGTTTTCCACTTTCCCCTATTTATAACATTTTACATGTGGATGGTACATTTATTATAATTGGTGTACAAATATTGAAGCATTGCTACTAACCATGGTCCATGGTTTACATTATGGTTTACATTTTGAACTGTACACTTTTTTTTAGGTTTTGACAAAGTTTAAAATAGCCTGAACTCATTATTGCAAGACCATGCAGAACAATTCTAATGCCCTAAAAATGCCCTGTGTTCCATCTATTCTATTCTTCCTTCCTCCACCCTTCATAACCTATGGTAACCAGTAGTTACAATTTTTGAAGAATAAGATTCATAGTTACTTGCAATAATACAAGGGCCTGACATATTGGTCTATTTTCATTTATTAGGCACTGCCTATGTTCTCAGAGGGATTCTTGAGTGTGTGTTTTCACAACTTTTATGACCATTAATGTTTCCTATATTATGAATCATGTGTTCAAGTCCAGTGCTTGTTTTTACATTAGGAAACGATATATTTTTAATTGAATTACTTACAATACTTCTTTATTTACAAAGCAATCAAACCTTCTCCTATAACATGCTTTAGATTTTGTTCAATTCTTCTGGAGAAAATAAAAAGCGTCTTTGAAATTTTGCATCTTCTCAAGCATCATCTAACTATTTTAGCTATTTATTCAAAACTACTTTTGAGCCTCAGGGAAAAATGGACAATATTTTTTTTTGTCAAATAATAGCTACATATTTTTAACAGTTAGCTTTTAAGCATTATACATTTTGTATAATAAATTTTATATAAAAGATTGATCATTGCCTGAAAAGAGATTTGACCTTTGCCCTTGTCGACTAGGAAATTAACCTCTAGGCCCTGGGAATGTCCTGCTTAATAAGAATATCTTTGTCTGGAGTCTTTAGGCACTAGACAGTGTAACAATGTGATATATGACAGAGGCTTTGGGGCAACCATGTCATTTCCAACCTCCCAAACTCTGGAAGGGGATAGAGACTTAAGGTCACTCATGTGAGCAGTATGTGATCAAGTGCCATTAAAAACTCTGGACATCAAAAACTTGGGTGAGGCACACTGGCTGGCAATACTCAGTGTATACTCTCCTATCTTCTTTTGGAGGAGGTAGTGACATCCATGATTCCATGGGGAGAGGACAACTGAAATATTTGTGTTTGGATGCCTCCCATACTCCTCTTTATGCATTTGTGTCCTTTAACTACACTAAATCTGCAATTTTAAACAGTACTTCCTTGAGTTCTGAGAGTTGTTCTAGTGGATTTTTGAGTTTAATTGTGGTCATAGGGACCCCAAATTTTGTAGCCACCAGATATTTGTGAGGGTGGCCCTGAGGAACCCTGAACTTGCTACTGGTGCCTGAAGTGAGAGCAGTCTGGTAGGGACTATTCCCTCAGATGTTGTAGTTAGTCCAAACTCTTTTGCAGTGTTTTAATATAATTTATTACTACACAAATGTAGTACACATTTATGTGTAAAAGCACAATAGAACAATAACAATATATGGATAGTTATTGATAGCAAAATAAATAGAATGTTGTGAAAATAAATAGGCAATAAAAGTTTATTAATTGGAACTTAATATTAAATTAGTGCAATGAATAGTCTCTGTAGTAACCAGTCTTCAAGACGTCACATGAGGAAGAATTGCATCGTGGTGGTTCATAATGGTTAATTTCTTAAGCATGTTGATTTTTTTTTTATGGGGGAAACATGGAAAATGTTGATAACCATATTATTGACAACTTCTTTACTTTTCTACATCTTCTTTTGTATTTACAAAATAGTTGAAGGAACATCAAAGTTATTAAAGTCAAGGACAGTGTATGGAACTGTTCCATTGAAGGAGATTTTAAAGCAATCATAGGAAATATGTTCAATAATGGTGCTGAATAGTATCCTTTATCTCTAACGAACAATATTGTAACACTTAGATAAGCTTGATTGGGATATTTGGATTGCATAATAATAATATATCAGTATTAATTTCCTGATTTTCATGTGGTGCTGTTTATTTTTATTTAGAAGAACTTCCTCTTTCTGGTATTACACACTAAATTATTTCAGTCTTGAAAGATCACATATGAAAATTACTCTCAATTCATACAGAAAAACATCCTTTATATGAAACTTGTTCCATTTCTATAAATTTGAAATTATTTTGAAAGTTAAACAAATAATTGCATAGGAAAATATTGAGCCAAGTAGAGGACTTAGGTGCTGATGTTATATCTCATTGAGTATTTAACTTACCATGAATTTGCTCCTAGAGACAGAATAAGAACTCTTGGTCTTCCACTGATATATTCCATTGCTGCATAGCTTCGCAGGAAATAATGCTATCTCTCTTGTTTGAGCAAACTGTCTATGGCCACGATGTTGCTTGTGATAATGGAATGATCCTGTAGTAAAGAAATTTGTGGTGTATAGAAAATCTCACAAAGATCACATAAGAGTGTCAGAAATTGACTTCTGCTTCCAGGAGGGTGTATAGATGTCCTTTTCCCTATTCCTCCTGTGAAGTGAAACTAAAAAAAAATTGACATTATATATAAATTTAAAAATGAAGACATTGACAGGTGGAGAGAAGGTGGTAGATTGGCTAGGATATAGGAACCCTGTATAAAATATGATAAGGAATTCCCTGGGTTTTCTTTATGCCTCATATAAACTGGAAATGCCAATGAGTATAGATAGGTCCAAACAAAATATTGCCTTCTGAAGTCAAAAAATGAGGAAACAGGCAGCCAAGAAGTCTGAACACTTTTACACAATTAATACTCCACTTCATTTAAATGCCACAGGAAAAAACAACAACAACAGCAACAAAAACAGGTTCACAGCCACCCTAAGAAGCAAAATTTAAGTGGGAGGCTTAGATTTCCACCCATGATATGCTATATCAAGGGCCCCCAAACTCCTTACTGAGATGATGTCAGAGAATGTCACATTGGGAAGCAAGATTTTCATCTCCACTAAGCAATTATGAGTCCCTTCCCTACAGTGTCAGTGGAGACCAAATGAGAAGCCCGGACATCCACTCCCACCTGATGGTAACAAGGCATCCCTCTCCCTTCCCTGTGAGGTAGTGTCAGAGGAGGCCTAGTGGAGAGTCAAGACATTGATGACCAAGTCAGCAGTGACAATATCCCACTCCCAAGGTGTCAGTGTATGCCACATGGGGAGCAGGAAGGATGTGTCATTCCTCCTCCAGTCTAAGGTGTTATCATTGTAGGCCTAGTGGTGAACCTGAATCACCCTGCCCTGCAGTATTAAGATGTCTTCTCTCCTTTACAGATGTCAACAGAAGCCAAGATGGAAAACAAAACAGAAAATGGATTTAAGAACCTGAGCAAACTACAAACAGGACATTCCTAAATAAATCCAAGACAAGACATACATTTGGTCTTTCAAACATCGGAATACAAAAGACAAAAGACAAAAATCTTGAAACCATCTAGATAGAAACAACATACTTGTAATAGGAATATAATTGAATGACACTACAAAAACCACGGAAATGAGAACGTATTGTCACAATATTTTTCAAACAATGAAATGATAGACCTGTCAGAACATAGTCTTATATCCAGTGAAAGTATCATTCTGAAATTAAAGGAACGTGAAGACTTTCTCAAATGAAAGACAATAGAATTTGTCACCAAACAGACCTATTGTAAAATATAGGCTAAAGGAATTTCTTTAACAAGAAAGGAAATATAAAATGAAGAGAAACTTGGAAAATCAGGAAGGAAGGAGAAAATAGAAAAAGGTAATATATGGTAAGAAAAATAACATTTCCACCTCTTCTTCAGATTTCTAAAGTATGTTTACATGGTGGAAGCAACAATTACAATGGTCCTTTAGGTGATTATTTATGTATGTAGAGGAAACTTTAAGATCATTACGTTATAGATGGGGTAGGTAAAGAGATATAAATGGAGGTAAGGTTTCTACATTTCACGCAAAATAGTAAAAGAATGACACTAAAAGACTGAAAAATTTTGTATATGAAATATAATATCTAGAAAACCTCCTAAAATCTATTCAAAGAGACACACAACAGCTCTATAGAAAAATAAAAAAGGAATTCTAAAATTTGTCCAAGAATGCCACAAAAAGGCATGAAAAATAATAGATAGAGAAAAACTGAGAGAACAATCAGAAAATGAAAATTAAATTATCAGACTTAAGCCTTGACATATAGTATCAATTATGTTAATGTTTTGTAAACCAGAATTTAGGGCAAAGAAAATTAGACACATGGAAATTATATAATGATAAAATATTCTATCAAAAAGAAGAAATAGCAGTTTCAAAAGGGTATGCACACACACACACACAAACAAAATTGGTGGAAATTTACCACTGGGGATTGAATCATGTACCTAGAAAAGAATTGTTCTAATCCTAAACTGCATCCTGTGGACGTGAACCCATTTATAAAGAGGATATTTAATGATATTAACTAAGCTTTGAATTCATTTCTGAATAAGGTCTTTGAAGATCTTATTTTCAATGAAACCAAATTGCATCAGAGTGGGTCTTAATCCATATGACTAAAGTCCTTATAGGCAGTCAGTACAAGCCACAAGAAGCGAGGAGAAGCCAGTGGAAGCCAGATGTAACAAGGAATTGGATAAGACACAAGGAGTGACACTTTGCTATGTGATAGAGGATTGCTGGAATGTTACAAACTGTGGGAAAAGCAGGCCGTGCCAATACCTTGATGTTGGCCTTCTCACTTCGAAAACCATGAGTCAGTAAATTCTGTTGTTTAATCCATCCAGTTTTGCAGTATTTGTTATAGCACCCCTGACAAACTAAGACATGTGTTCACCTTACAGACAACACTGGTATTTTCTCCATTCTGGCACGTGATAGGTGGATTTTTCACATACTGCTAAGCTGGAAGCTAAGACTATAAATAACAGATCCCAGCAATCACACTCACAAGGACTGGTTCCTACTGGCATATTTTGGCCTTTGATGAAAATAGCCGTTTATGTGTTTTTCTGCCTCCTGCAGTCTTTTGCAATTGCCAGGTTGATTTCCTTTCTCCCATTCATAGCTATAAAGGATAAACCATATAGGTATTGCGTTCTATTTAATCCCACCTAGCTAATTATGGTAGCTTTAACAATGTCAACTTGCCAAAAATTCAGAAAGGAGGCCATGGGAGACCAGGGGAAGGCAATTTACTAACTGATATAATTCAGATCAAATCAGTTCAGAACATTTAGTGAGTGGGTCACTATCATAGTTTGCCAGGTCTTTTGTAACAAAGTACCACAGACTGGTTGGCTTAAACAACTGAACTTTATTGTCTCAGAGTTTTGGGGAATAGAAGTCTAAAATCAAGGTGTCAGTGAGATCATGGTTTCTCTGATATCCTAGCATTTTGCTGGTAGCTTGCTGGCAATCCATACATAGCACAATCTCTGCCTGTCATTACCTGTCTCTTTCCCTAATTGTATACTATTGAGTTCAAATTTCCTTTGCTCAGAAGGACTCAGTCATATTCGATTAAAGACCACCTTAATTCCATTTGGCCTTATCGTAATAGGATCCTTGAAGATCCTATTTATAAATGAGATCACATCTACAGAACCGAAGCTTGGGACTTGAACATGTTTTTGTGGGGTACATGATTCAATCCATAGCAGTTTCTTTGGCCAGTATATTTTGGCTTAGTGTGATATATATATATATATTTTTTGATGGCTGTGTTTTATTTGCCCATTTTCTTTAAACAGGATAACCAAAGATACAGACAGTATTCAATAAAATAAAATAGGTGAAACAAATTTCTAAGAGTCTGTGATGTCACATGCTACATTTAACCTAATTTTATTCATGCTTGCCTTGGAAGAAAAATAGATCTTTCAGTAAAAATATACAGTAAAAACAAAATGTCTTATCATGTATATCTTTTAAACTATAATAATGATGTACCTTAATTATATCCATGCCCACAAGTCTAACATGAGAGTTTTTAAAAATAAACTTAATTAAGACTTCTAGAAGGATTTAAAAATAAAGTAATTCGTAGTGTTTTTTTTTTGTAGAAAGATCAAGCACCTCCAAAATACAAATTCCTGTACACAGTGAGTGATTTACTTAAAATGAACACAAAGAAATTAAGTACATGGACAGCATTAGCATAAGCTGACATTATATAGTCAGCTAGGTAGGCAACAAACCATAGTGCCAAATGGAAAAAATGTGTTTGCAAATAAATTTCAAAAACTAAGCTAACTTTCTGTAATTAAATACAGAAAATATACTGATTTGCTAAGATAAATAAGATGTGATGTATTAACACTTCACTATAAAGAATGCATATCAGAACATTTACAAATACTGAATGAATCTTAAGAATACTTTACTGTAATAAACTCTGGCTAAATAGAAGTGCATATTGTGAAACACTATGGGTGGTATATGTTTTGCCACATACTTTTGTTACCTTGAGGTAGATAATACATGTGTACCAAATTCAGCTTTCATTTTCAGTTGCTGCTGGTATCATATGTTTTAAGAAATGTGTACAGTATGAAAAATTTGAAAATACTCATGAATGAAAAATGTTTTAGGAAAAAAAAGTTATTTTCTTGCAATTATGTACAGTATCACTGTGTAAATTTCAAAGCAAGATTTGTTTCCTGTAAAACAGATCATTGTTCTTTGAGAATGTTTTGTCTTAGTGCATTTCTTTTGTCTCCTCCTGCATTGCATTATTTTGCTCTATTTTGTGTCTGTGTTTGTGTGTGCAAATGACATGCCAGTTAAAATGAAAACTCTCACATGTAGAATGTAAGTCTGGATTTAAAAAACCCAGAACTAATGAAATCTTTACTAAAATTACACCATCTGATTAAGTAAAAAATGACTTAAACACTAGCAATAAAAAAGACAAAACACATTTCATGAAGAATACGAAGAAATGTCTGCTTAGTATTTTAGTTCAGATGTTTCAGAAGGCTGCTGTGTGTTTTATGAGGAAGTTGAGGGAATTTTTCATAGCAGAAGGTTTTAATATGGCCTGTGTTGACTTAATTGGTGGCCACACTGGACTGTGAAACTGTGAGATGCCTGTTGATTGAAGCTGCTTGTTAAGGAGGAACTCCTCATTGTTGTTCAGCAATCCTTCCTTATTTCCTCTCTCTCCAAGCCTCCCATTCTCTACTGGCTCAGTTTCTAGCATTTGGTATCTTATTCCCTGCTGAAGAACCTGTCCAAGTAACTGGTGTGTTTTCCTTCTCAATTTGTTCAATCCTTCCTTACCTCACAACAAAACTGACCTATGAAAAAACAGTCCTCCTCACCACTCACAAACTGGCTATCCTGAGAAGACTGGTACAAGGTTTCTAATTGAGCCAAACTTGCCATTCCTTTTTCCTCTATTTCTTGGCCTACTGACTTTGACATCAAGCTTTTCAATTCTGAGATATCCAAGTCATTTAATTTATCAACAACATCAGTAGGCTCATGCTGTTAACTAAGTTGAATAGTTACTGCAATAAAGGAATCAATGTCAGATCCCTGATTCTTCTCCCTTTCTTTTTCAGCCAGTTGCTCTGATGCCTCCTCTAGAGCTCTCTGGGCTTTAACGAATCCATTCGTTTTACATTTTGACTTGCCTTTTTTATCAGATTTTTCCTTGCTTTGTTCTTTCCAATTGGAAATATCTATAATAAGCTTGAGTTCATAATAATGAGTAACTGCATTCTCTCTCCAAACTAAGTTATCTAAATATGATGATGACCCCATTCTGTAATTACAAGTATGACTAAACTCCAGATCACAATATTTGTTTTCATGATGACCTTGGTAATGCCAACAAAGCTTAGTAGAGTAATTGGTATCAAAAGCAAGATCCTCCAGATACTTTGCACAATCGCCCAGCAAATATTTTTGAGGATTAACTTGTACTTCTTCATCAGTGACATCAGACAGAGCTCTTAGGTCAAGTTGAAGTTCCTCAGTATCAAAGTTGTTATGTATACACCAATCACGCTCTGAAAACTGACAATCATGGTACCTCTCACAGTTATAAATGTGACTGTGAGTTTCATCCATAGGTAAAATATAATCAACTTCATCTTCAATATGAAAAGAACTTGGCTTACCCATTGGAAAAGAATATATGCTCATGTAAGGATGGCAGAGTGCTTTTTCTGCTGTCAATCGATCCATAGGGTTAAATGTCAAAATCTGTTCCAGGAAATCCAGTGCTTCTCGACCAGTTCCTGGAAGCAGCTGTGTTAAAGGTTTGTGTGGCTCAGTCATGTTATTTCTAATGTAAACTGGAATTACACTGAGAAGCTCCTGACGATCTTCTTCATGTACAACAGGAAAAGACTCTAAAATCAGCTGCATCTGTTTAAGCTCATTTACACCTGCAAAGAGGGTTTTACCAGTCAGCATTTGAGCAAAGATGCAGCTTGCAGCCGAAATGTCAATGGCTTTAGATAATTATTAGGAGAAAGTAAAAGACATGGAGATCTGTACCATTTAGTAACCAATCCTTCAGAAAATTGACCTTCATGGGAATAATGGGGATCCATGATCTATGCAAGACCAAAGTCACCTATCTACAGCACCAAATCTTCAGTATTAATGAAAATATTAGCTGGTTTGAGATCTCTGTGCAGTACATTTGCAGAGTGAATATACTTGAGCCCATGTAGCAGCTGATACATGAAAAGTCTGGCATGTTACTCCAGTAAAGGGCCCAGCGCTAGCATATTAGCCAAGTCTGTCTCCATGCACTCCTGAATGCTGAAAACACTATTCAGTTCAGTAACAGAGCCCACATCATCTGTAACCTGGCTTCCACTGGGACCAAGAATTTCAAACATTTTCACAAAGTTATCATGGTCAAGTCTTCTAATAATTTTAATTTCATGTAGCGCATGTTTAACACTCTGGGGATCAGTAAGGAAAATTTTCTTGATGGCTACTCTTTTGTCATAGCCATTGTCTACAGCAGAAAAAACCAAGCCATTGCCTCCACAACCCAATGTTTTTAAGTCCATATACCTAGAGCCCAGATCAAAACCATGAATGTTCATGAGACTTTCAAATTTCTACACCTTTTTGAAAGCCCTACTATTGCCCCTTCCTTTGAAAATTATTGAACTTGTGTAAACAAAGAATAAAAATGGCATCAAAAGGAAAGATCTTTCAAAAAGGGAGAAGAAAAATAATTCTGCTTCCTCAGCAAGATGGCTTCTTGATGTTCATTGCATATAACAACCAGCCCGTTGAGCTCCCCTTAGATTTAAACCTCAAAATGCTCTACTCATATTGAGAATTAAAAAGATTGCAGTACTTATATTTCAAGAAGGGCAGCAACTCTGCAGACATTTAAAGAAAACACTCAAGAAACTCAAGCAGAATGAAGTGACATACTATGCACTCAGATGTACTTGTGCTAAAGGACTTAACATTTAACAAAAATGTGAATAAATATGCACAAAACAGACTTCTATGAACATTCTCCTCACAGTGCAGAGAGTGTTGGATTGGTCCTGAGCAGCATCATTCTAAGGTGCCGGTCAGCACTATTTCCATGTTGCTTCTTTTCTTCCTTTATTGCTACATATTTCAACAGGAAGCTCTGGCAGCTGTTGGTTAACAGAAGGCATATTTTGTTAGTGATCATGTGGCTCCAGCTCACCACAATCACAATCAAAGCTACCGTCCAATCTTACTCTGATATGAGATTTCTCAACTCATCCAGAGAGTGCGGGACCCATGGAGAGCCCCCAGGGTCACCTCATTTCTCTGGCTGTGCTGGTGGCAATGACATCTCCAAGGATTTCCCAGGATCTTGCTTTGTGGCAGTCACTGCCATGTAATCCTGACCCAACAAAGAGGGTGGGGATGTGAGGGTAAGTGTTAATTTTAATCAAGTATGCAATATTTTAGCCAGCTACAGTAAGGTTTGAATTCAGGAGGTCATATAATACAAGTTTATTTCCTATTAATCCAAGTGATTTATTAAATTTCATTGATGAAGAAAATACTGCAGCCATGACCCTCCCACCCCTTAACTGACACCCACAGCTTCAGAAAGATAAACAGCTCCTCTACCCTTTTCTCTGAAACTCACAGCTTCAGGAGGATAAAGGGCTCCTCTCCCCTTTTCTCTGAAACCTACAGCTTCAGAAAGATAAAAGGCTCCTTGGCTCCTCTCCTACTTGTCTGCCCAATGTCCTCTGCTTTAGGAAGATAAGCTAAACTTGCTTTATTTGCTTTCGTAACCCAACCCTCCGCCTGCTTCCTTAAGGAATTCGTCGCTTGACCAGCAACCCACTAGCCAATGAACAAGAACTTATATAACCCCACAAAAGCTGATGCTGGGGTCTCAGAATTTGGAGACTGAATTCTCCTCTGAACCCGTACGTAATAAAACATTGTTCCTCTGCCTCTCTGAGTGCCCTTTGGGCTTTCTCATCATCTATATCTCATTTCTGCTGCAAAATTTGGTTCCCTGACCAGGAAACCCAACCGAGCAGACCCATTGTGCCTCCGGCTTGGGGCTGATTAGCACGGCCAGAAGCAATCTCCAAATGAATGAAGTAGGTGCCACCCATCCTCTTAATTGGACCTCCTTCTGAAGTGGTCCCTGCGGGCCGTGTCTCCACACTGAGGCCTGACTCAGTAGGGAGGTGGACTGAACAGTGCCAGAAAACTCCAGAAAAGTAAGGCCCCAGGCGCCAAGTTTTCAGTCAGGCCCATCTTCTGTCAGAAGAGGAGATTGATCACCTCCTGAATGTCTAGTACTGAGATTCCAGAATAGGGCAATCCCTGTGGGAGGGACTGCATAACCTCTGAGTGACTGTGTGAGTGAGTGAGGAGGGCAGAAGCTTGAGTCTGCCATACCAGTCTATGACTCCACTGCCTATGCTACAGAGCCTGTGTGGGACCTAACCTGTTTTCCACAGCTACATCATATGGTTTAATGGCTCACCCGAACTTTGCCTGGGCACCTTAGGTTAGACAAGCTGAAGTTCTCACAAGAGATGTGGACAGGTGGGCATCAGAGTGGCCTCAAAAGAGGCAATCCCTTCCTTTGTCTGTCTTGCACCACCAACACAGGATATGGGCTCAATACAGTCAAAACCCACTGTCTTAGACTACATGTTTAAGAATTTTAAAAAGTTTTTTTCTGGAGATTATAGTCTCTGGATGAACCCTGGCACCCTTAGTACCCTATGCAAATTAGAATGTCCTGCTTTTGGTGTTGACTGGTCCTCAGAAGGGACCCTGGATACAGCCAGGGTCTGTACAGTGTGGCTTATAGTCACAGGAACTCCTGGCCACCCCAATCAGTTTCCCTACATTGGTTCTTGGCTAGAAATATCCCAGACTCTGGGATAAAGCAACAGAGCAGAGTCTTAGCTGCACAAAGAATGGGGCCCTGGAAACTGGTCATTCATCAAGGATCCTCAGAAGAGGACCCACCACTCTCAACATATGCTCTGGCCACTTTAGCTCCCCCTTCTAGCCCAGGAGCACAGGCAGATCTCCCAGAGACACCCCCATCTTCTGTCACTTCGAGACCATCGACCCCTGTGGAGAGAGCCCTGGAACCCCAATGGCAACCCACATTACAGATGTCCCTCAGTGAGATGCACATTCCCCCCAGATCAGTGAGACTGGAAATAGCCAAACTGGAAAGCCTGCTTTTTATTACCAGCCCTTCATAACTACAAACCTCTTGAACTGGAAACACAACACACCTTCCTACTCGGAAAAGCCCCAGGCCCTTATTGGTATCATGGAATATACTTTCCAAACTCATCGACCTACTTGGAATGACTGCCTCCAACTCCTGCTGACTTTGTTTAGTACAGAAGAAAGACGGCAGATTCTGATGAATGCCTGAAAGTGGCTGCAGGAGCAGGCCCCAACTGGCATCTTAAACCCGGAAGATTAGGCACAAGAGGTGGAGCCAGAAGTCCAACTGAACTGGGACTTCAACTCTGATCAGGGAAGGGCTGCATTTGAGCAATATTGGAAAGTGCTCCTTCGAGGGTTCCAAGAAGAGGCAAAACGACCCACAAACATGACAAAGACGACTTTAGTCTCTCAAAAGCCCTATGAATCTCTGGGAGATTTCTATGAGTCACTTTGCGAGGCCTTCAGAATCTACTCCCCTTTTGAGCTGGAAGCTCCGGAGAACCAGAGGATGGTAAATGCCACTCAGGCAGCATCAGACATTAAAGAAACTCCAAAAATTAGAAGGGTTTACAGGAATGAACATCTCCCAACTCCTTGAGGTCACAAATAAAGTGTTCATCAATTGAGACAAAATCACCGAATGAGAGGCCAGGAAGTAAATGAAAGATCAAGCCTCCCTGCTGGCAGCAGCCATGGGAAATCACTACCCCACCACATGAGGAGGACCATCTCGAAAAGGGGGGACAAGTACCAAGAAAATACCCCGGCTAGAGACCAATGTGCTTTTTGCAAAGAAAGTTAACACTGGATAAATGAGTGCCTCTGAAAGAATCGGGGACCTAAGGGGGGCAATCCCAAAAGGAAATACCAACCTTAGCCCCAGGACCATCTGATTGGGCTAGTGGGACTCAGCCCTGAATAGGAGTGACCAGGCTCACTAGAACTTGACCCCCACGAGCCCATGGTCAAACAACAATTCTGGGGCCAGTCAATGACTTTCATGGTAGACACTGGTGCTGAATATTCTGTGGTCACAACCTCCATCACTCCCTTTAGCAGGAAAACTGCTAACATCATCAGAGCGACTGGAGATCAGTCAAGCCAATGGCCTTTTTGCCAGTCGAGAACTTGTCAGATTGGTGGCCAAAATCTGACTCATGAATTTCTATACCCACCTGAATGTCCAGTTCCCCTACTTGCTAGGGACCTTTGAACCAAACTGGGAGCCCAGATTACCTTCAAGCCTGAGGGACAAGCAAGCTTAAGCCTCGGGACCGGATTCACTCTCTCGTCACCATACCTCAAAGCGAGGAATGGAAACTTCATGCAGAAGAAAATTCAAGCCAGAATCTGGAAAAACTGCTGGAATTTTTTCACCAGGTTTGGGGAGAGAGAAACCCACTGGGAATGGCACAGAACCATGCACTGATCATTATCGACCTGAAGCCCAGCATGGTCCCAATCTGGCAGAGGCAGTATCTGATGCCCCATGAAGTACCATTGGGCATGGTCTAACATATAGACTGCCTGAGGAAAGAGGGAGTCCTGATTGAGTGCCAGTCACCCTGGAACACCCCATTATTGCTAGTAAAGAAGCGAGATAGGACAGAATATCTACCAGTCCAGGATTTATGAGCAATCAAGAATGCCACTCTCTCTTTACATAAGGTTGTTCCCAACCTGTACACTTTGCTGGGACAGCTGCCACCTGTAGCTGCCTTCAGTGCTTCACTTGCTTGGACCTGAAAGACACCTTATTCTGCCTGAAGCTGGCCCCCCTGAGCCAGCCTTTGTTTGCCTTTGAGTGGGAAGATCCCAGAACCCAGCAGAAAACTCAACTAACCTGGACCTGGCTCCTGCAAGGCTTCAAAAACTTCCCTACCCTTTTTAGGGAAGCTTTGGCAGCAGATCTGGCCACCTACCCCTAGAAGGACTGCAGATATGCCCTCTTGCAATATGTAGATGACCTCCTACTTGCCAGTGAGACAGAGGAAGACTGCTGGAGAAGGACCCAGACTCTCCTACAACTTCTAACACAGACTGGGTACAAACTGTCTTGGAGAAAAAACCAAATATGTAAACACCAAGTCAAGTACCTGGGGTTCAACATTACACAAGGGCACTGGATGCTCAGACCAGAACAGAAAAAATAATCTGTACCATCCTTACCCCCACAACAAAAAGAAAACTTTGTGAGTTTCTCAGAGACACAGGGTTCTGTTGCATCTGGATTCCTGGATTTGCAGCCATGGCCAAATCCCTTGATGAAGTCCTGACAGGCTCAGAAAGAGTCTGTTGTCTGGCGAGAAGCCCAACATAGGGCCTTTGAAAGCATCAAAAAACAACTCGGCCAATTCCCTGCCTTGGGGCTGCCGGTTGTAACTCGCAGCTTCAAACTGTTTGTGCATGAGAAGAACAAAGTAGCTCTGGGAGTCCTCACACAAACAGTTGGCCCCTGGCAGAGGCCCATCACTTACCTCTCCAAGCAGCAGCTGGACCCCGTGGATGCAGGATGGCCACCCTGTCTGAAAGCCCTGTTGCCAATTATAACCCTAGTCAAAGAAGCCAACAAATTTACCCTCGGACAGGCTATTTGTGTCATGGTGCCACATGCAGTCACTGCCCTAATGAACTCACAAGGGCACCAGTGGATTTCTACCCCCTGGCTTGCCCATTACCAAGGTTTACTCTGAAAACCCCAGAATAACAATAGAAACAGTGCACAGTCTAAACCCTGCCACTTTCCTGCCAGACGAAGAGGGAGTCCCTGAACATGACTGTGTTGAATTGACCGAGGAAATTTATGCCAGTCACCCCGACTTCCAAGACAAACCACTTCTTTCCCCAGACCAGACTCTTTTTACAGATGGAAGCAGTCTTGTTAGATATGGGGAAATGCTTTCTGGGTATGCAGTCACCACTGCCAAACAGGTAGTAGAAGCAGCATCTCTACCCCGGGGATGGTCTGCACAATCGGCAGAACATTGGGCACTCATACAAGCCCTGCAGTTATCACCAGGCAGACAGTAAATATTTATACTGACTCTTAACACGCATTTGCTACTTTTCATATCCATGGAGTGATTTATAAAGAAAAACGCCTCCTAACTGCAGGGGAAAGGAAATTAAAAACAAACAAGAAATCTTTCAACTATTAAAAGCAATCTGGAAACCAGACAAAGTCACCATCATCCACTGCCGGGATCATCAGAAAGGGACAGATATGGCTACTCAAGGGAACAGGCTAGCCATCAAAACATCTCGGCAAGCAGCTGAAGGAGCCCATGGAATATGGGACCTAGAATTGACACCGCAGGTGTCCCTTTTAGGACAAGAAACTAATCAATTAAACTACACCTGGAATGAACAGGAATAGGTCAAGAGAGAAGGGGGAAGCTGGACCCCTGAAGGAACTTGGCTGCTGCCAGATAACTGGATTTTCATCCCGAAAGGAGTTGCTCATGCCCTCATCCAGTAATACCACCAACTCACCCACCTAGGGAAAACAGCACTAGAAACCTTACTTGGGAGATACTACTACATAGCCCAACTGGCCTCCCTCTGTGCCTCCATCAGGAGCCAGTACCAATTTTGTGACAGAAACAACCCTCTACAAGGCCCCTGAGCTCCAGCCAGCATCTAGCACAAGGGAACAGCTCCTTTTAAAATCTTACAGTAGATTTCACAGAAGTAAAACCAAATCGGGGGTACAAATATCTGTTAGTGATGATATGAACCTTTTCAGGCTGGGTCAAATCTTTCCCCACTCACACTGAAAAGGCAAGAGAAGTGACTAAGACTTTACTCAGAGAAATCCTTCCCTGACATGGGCTGCCTCTGTCCATTGGGAGCAACAACAGCCTGGCCTTCATAGCCACCAAAGTCCAAGAAATGGCAAAGATTTTAGGGATTAAGTGGAAATTTCATACTGCTTATAGGCCTCAGAGTTCAGGGAAAGTTAAAAACATGAATTGAACCCTCAAAGTCACCCTAGCCAAATTCTTCCAAGAAACTAGCCTTCCCTGGGTAGACTTACTCCCCTTAGTCCTCCTCTGAGTTAAGTGTACCCCAGGGCCACTGGGCTATTCACCCTTTGAAATTCAATTTGAATGGCTACCTGCAATTATCCAGGCCTTCAGAAGAAATCTCAAGCTCCTGGGAGAGCCTGGCCAAGATTCCATCCTACAACAGCTGGGGTAAACTATAGCCCAAATACATAAAACTGTCTTGTCCTGAAACCTCATCCCCCTGTGACTCCCAGTGCACCGCCATCGGCCAGGTGACCTAGCTTGGGACAAAGAATGGAAAAAAGAACCCCTTCAGCCTACCTGGACAGGTCCACATACTGTGATCCTTGTAACTCCCACTGCTGTTAAAGTTGCAGGCATTGTCCCTTGGATCCACCACTCCAGGGTCACAAAAGCACACCCCGACAAAGAACTAGACAGCTGAACAACCCAACCTGTACCTGGCCACCCCTTAAGATTTCAAGTCGCCCGGAATCACCAAACACCATCCTTATCTATCACCCACTTAATGGATCCCTGTTCCTTGTGATTCCTGTTCCCTGTTGGACCATTCACCCTGGTGCTCGAAATTGGACTGGCTACTGTAGCCTCTGCGACTGGACAATAGTAAGTAGAACTTTACTTACAGTGACATACCTGTACCTTGTAGGATGTTTCTGTGCCTTAGGTTGCTTTTCTTATTCTCCCTCAGGGCTGAAGCCAGTTCTCAGCCCTTCTCCAGTTATTGCCAATCTGCCCCCCTCTCAGCAGCAAATAGATTAAAACAGCTCACAGGAAATAGTAAAACTCCTCTTCCTTTATCTACCATACCTATATGCTGACAGAATGTTATAGGTTATCCAAAGACTCCTTTTGTGAGGAAAGGGGACAAAAGTTCTGGATGGCCAGATTGAAATTTGGGGGAAGCTGCAGAACTTATGGCAACCCAGGGAAGGTCAGTTTTTGGACTTATTATACACACACAGGCATGTCAGATGGGGGTGGGGTACAAGATATAGCCCAGAAAGAAAGCTTAAAACAAGTTTGAACTAGTCTTGCTTGGCTAGCCAAGGGCCCCAACTATAAGCAAGCAAATTTAACAGGACTTTATCAGCTCACTCAGTTCACAGCCCCCATTCAGCAACAAGTGAGGCAATTGATTAACACCATACCACCTATCCTCTCCTCCACAATATTAACCCCCAGACTAACTACTGTTGGTTGTACCTGTCCTTGGGAAAGACAACCTACTTGGGCACCCCGGCCCCTCCTCACTTCTACTTAAATCAAACCCTCATGGGAACCGGTAGTTGGACTGCCTCTATTGGCCCTATAGCTCTTGACATCTGCCTAAACATCGCAGAGAGTAATCAACCATGTCTTAGAGGCGGCCCCACAGCAGGGTCAATGCCTAGTAAAGGCATCGCTGAGACTTTGTTCACTTCCTACCAAACCTTGTTAACCAATCAGAATCAATGCACCCTCCCAGGGACTGTTTTACCTATGTGGAAGTATAGCATATAAGTGCTTAGAGGTCAACTGGGCAGAAAGTTGCATTCTAGTGTTTTTAACACTTGAAATATCAATCTACAATGAAACAGAACTGGAGTTGGCTCTAAGCCCCATCAAAAAATGGCCAAAGGGGCCTTACTTACCTCCATCCTCAGAGGGGCAGGAATGGCCATGGGGATAGGAACAGGGCTAGGAGGTCTGGGCTCCTCTGTTGGGTTCTATTATAAGCTTTCCCGAGAACTAAATGAAGACATAGAAAAAGTGGCATATTATTTGGTTTCCCTCCAAAACCAGATTAACTCACTAGCTGGAGTAGCCCTAAAAAATAGAAAAGCCCTTGACTTGCTAACTGTCAAAAAGGGGGAAGAATGTATTATCCTAGAGGAAGAGTGCTGCTACTACGTTAACTGGTCAGGGATAGTCACTACCAAAGTCAAAGAACTTAGAGATCGAATCCAAAATAGGAGGGATCACTTAAACGAATTCTGGGGCTAGAACATCGGACAGTGGACCTCTTGGCTTCTGTCTCTGGCTGGACCTTTGATTATCTTATTCATAGTAGCCACCTTCAGCCCATGCATAATAAATGAACTCATCAGGTTCATTGAAACACTTGTAACTCACATAACTACTACCAAAATTCTAGGCTTAAGAAAATATAGGCCACTACCTACCAATGATACCCTATGGGAATTATAACGGCATCAAAGGGGGGGAGAATGATGAAGAAACTACTGCAGCCCTGTTCCCCCCACTCCTTAACTGACACCCACAGCTTCAGAAAGACAAATTGCTCCTATCCCTTTTTCTCTGAAACCCACAGCTTCAGAAAGATAAACAGTTCCCTGGTTCTTCTCCTCCTTGTACTTCCAAGGTCCTCTGCTTTAGGAAGATAAGCTAAATATGCGTTTTTTTGCTTTTGTAAATCGCACCTGCCTGCTTGCTTAAGGAATTTGCCCACTTGCCCAGCAACCGAATAACCAATGAACAAGAACCTATATAACCCCACAAAAGCTGATGCTGGGGGCTCAGAATTTGAAGACTGAAATCTCCTCTGGGCCCGTGCATAATGAAATTTTGTTCTTCTGCCTCTCAGAGTGCTGTTTGGGCTTTCTCATTGTCTAAGTCTCAATTCTGCTGCAACACCATAATGTAAAAGAGAGAAATATGAATTTTAATAGATGCATCCAAATATTAAGTTATAGAATGAAAATTTTAATATTGTAACAAATCTTCTAATTTTTATAAATATTTCAGAAAGGAATATTTTTCATGTTGTTTTGTACTTACACTCTCACTCGTATTATATTCATTTACCTTTATATTATTATCCAGTATAAAATAAATTTTCATTTACATTTTAAAATATGTTAGAAAAACAGCAGATATAAAGTTAAAAGCTAACTGTAGGGAATGCATATAGCTGAAGGGGTGGAGCACCTGCTTCCTATGTGTGAGGTCCTATACCTCCTGAAAAAAACTAACCGTACTGTCTTTTTTTTATACTTGTACCATATATACTACCCTGAATGTCCCTTTTCAACCAAATTCAAATATTAAATACAGTGCTGTTAATTACATTCAAAATGTTGTGCTACCATCACCACCATCCTTTATCAAAACTTTCCATCATCCCAAACAAAAATTCTGTACCAATTAAGCATTATACTAATAGTTAATACTATTCAGTATAATAATAATATTCTGTCACCATTTGTAACAAAGTTACCACAATAAAGTAGATTGTTAAAAATAGGGAAATTTATGTGTGTGGGAGGAGACATTTGTGTACTCTTTATTTTCTGCATTATTTTTATGGTAAACCTAGAACTTTTATAATAAAAAATATTTTACAAAAAGCTAAATGTAAGCTGGGAAAACAAAAGCAAAATAACTGACAGTCATAATACCCTGACCTTAATATGTTCAGTCTCAACAAACAGGTATTACAGAAGCATCCAATTAATAAAGAAATTCAAGTAGTTAAAATTAAATCTTATTTTAATAAAATTATGATAATTCAATCAATTCAATGAAAATAAAATATATTAACCTCTTATTTCATTTAATTCCAATATAATTGTTGATACATGCAACATGGACGTAAAATCCAGATTTTCCTACCATATTATAAAAATCTTCAGAGGATAAATGTATGTTTATTCTCGTTGATATTATTTACATTTTACTAATACTTTAGATTCATAGTCTGAGTACCTGGTAATAACAGAAATTCTGATTCAAGGGAAATATTAAAAGAAAGGTTTCATGTTTATGTTAGTTCCTCTTGCTGCTTTAACGATTTACCAGAAATTTAGTGGCTTAATATAATGAAATTTACTATCTTAAAGTTCTGTAAATTAGAAATCTAACAC
>JAQZBX010015414.1:0-37567 GCA_029593785.1 Cabassous unicinctus
GCGGCAGCTGTCTTGCTCCAACACGTGACAATGGACTTTGGTGAGGGAAGAAACTTAATGCTTTATGGCCTGGTAACTGTGAACTTCTACCCCAAATAAATACCCTTTATAAAGACCAACCCATTTTTGGTATTTCACATTAGCACCCCTTTGGCTGACTAATACATATAGGGTGGAAGAAAACTAACTTTTTCCCTTTGGGGAGGAGGTCTTGGGGAGGGGAAGATGGACATGTTGGAATGTCAAACAGGACATTTGATAATCTTGGATATTCCATTGTTGGTTTTAAGATTTGTACATCCTGTTGGATTAGGAATGCGTGTATGGGATTTGCCCAATCTGTTATCAGAGCAGGGGAGACTTCTCAGCACTGACCAGGGTCATGGGGTGTTATTTTGAGAAATAGGCCTAACAGGCAGAATATAATTTACAGACATCCCTTGCTTTCATTTTAAGTTCCGTTTTTTTCTTTGATTTGTAGCTGACCGTAAGTACTTTTTATTTTATTTTATTTTATTTGTAAAGAAGCTTTAGATTACATGAAAGATGCATCAAAAATTTAGGGGGATTCCCATATACCCCACACCCTCTGCCTCCCACAGATCTCTCCATTTATAACATCTTTCATTAGTGTGGTACATTTGTCAAAATTGATGAACAATATTGAAGTATTGCTACTAACCATGGCCAATAGTTTACATTTTAGTTTATACTTTGCACCATGCATTTTTATAGGTTTTGACAATATGTATAATGCCTATATCCATCATTGCATTGTCATTCAGAACAATTCCAATGTCCCAAAAATGCCACATGTTACACTTATTCTTCCCTCTCCCTCCCCTCAGAAGCTCTGGTGACCACTGCCTATATATCCTTGGTACAACCACTAATGGAGTGGCAAGAATCCCTAGAGTACATATATGTGCTTTTAGAGAGTCTTCAGAACAAAACAATGTAACTGATAAGGAAAGTTGGTTGTTTTTATGACATATCTTTAAAATACTTAAAACCATGACTAATAATGTTCTATTAATGTCTAATATGCAGAAAACGTTGTCAAATTGTATAAATTTGACAATGAATGTTTATACAGCCTTTAAATATTTATATGAATATTTTACCCATACAAATTTAATTTCCATAATTTTAGAAAATCTCTTTTTAATTTTAACAACTCTTTAAACATTTTCTATGCAATTTACATCAAATGAACTTTATTTTTAGCACTTCACTTTTTTCTGGGTGAAAGAACTAATCTTTTGCAATCATTTGAAATAAACAGATATTGATGAATACAGAATGACCGAATACCTGAAAATAACTTTTATTCTCTCCCTGTTGAATGAATTATATGTAAATTATAAGGTAATGAGATGAAACCCTCTCTTGTTGCCAAATTCTGCTTTTGGTGGTTGAGAATATCTTGTTGAAGCAATGAAGTATGAAAACAAGCTTCAACCAGATGGCTGGACCTGCTCATAAGAAGCCCCTTGCAGTCCTCATGTCAACTGGCTTAATTAATATAGTAAAATTCCTCCCCAGCGGTGGAGTTATCTGCCCCTTTTTTGATGATGCGAAGTATGTGCAAGTGTGATTTCCTGAACATACTAATCATACAATTATATAATTAGCTATCTATCTTCATCCTTATGCATAAAAGCTAATGCATAATCAAAGCAAATGCTAAGTAGTAGCTTAGGTATTAAAGCCAGAGTGAAACTGCGCACAGGGAGTGAGGTCTGAGTAGCTTTAGACCAATATTGGCTCCTGTCTGCATTCATAACAAATGTAAGTTCTGTCTAACTTTCATGTTAATGCTTTTTCCTCCAGTTATCCCCAAAGGCCCAGCTTTGGGTCCTAACAATATTCTTTATGGTTTGACTTTGAGAAAGCAAAATGTTAAGGTTGTTAGGTTTGAATATTATGTTCTTTTAAAAGTGACACAGTGAAGGAGAAGTGGCTCAAGCGATTGGGCTTCCATCTACCATATGGGACAAACTGGGTTCGACCCCAGGGCCTCCTAGTAAAGGCCATGCCAGGCCTGTGCATTGAGCCAGGCCCATGGGGGAAGCAATGCAGCAAGATGATGATGCAACAGAAAGAGACACAGTGGAGAGTCAAGGTGAGGCATGACAGAAACCAGGAAATGAGGTGGCACAAGTGAGGGGTACCTCTCTCCCTCATTGGAGGTCCCCAGGATTGAATCCCAGTGAAGCCTAGAGGAGAAAAATGAGAAGAGAAGACAGAAAAAGACACAGACACAGAATATCACACAGAGAATGGACACAGACAGCAAAAACAACAGGGGGAATGGAGGGGGAAAAGGGCAAAATATTAGTGACACAGCTTGTTTTTCTTAATAAAGTACAAGAATTTTTTTGATAAAACACAGGCTTTTAAAATTTTTTACACTGATTATTCTTGAGAAAAACACTTTAAAAACTTTTCCTAAGAAATGGACTAATTATTTAAGAAACACTGGCACTCAGCAGAGAGAGAAGCAAATTTTAGTTTTTTTTCTTTATTTTTAAAGAAATTTTAGGTTACAGAAAAGTTATATTACATTGAAAATATAGGGGATTCCCATATACCCCATAATCTCCCTCTCTCACATTTCCCTATTTATAACATCTTTAGTGTCGTACATTTGTTACAATTGATGAACAAATATTTAAGTATTGCTACTATAGTTAATAATATAATTTACATTATGGTTTACACTTTGTACTGTACAATTTTACAGGTTTATAGTTTACATTATGGTTTACAATTTGTACTGTACAATTTTACAGGTTTTGACAAAATGTATAATGGCCTGTATCCATCATTGCAATATCATACAGAACAATTCCAGTGTCCCCAAAATGCCCCATGTTACACCTTTTCTTCCCTCTTCCTTCCCTCAGAACCTCTGGTGACCACAATTTTTATATCAATATTACTAGTTCTTCCAATACTAAAATAAGTCTACTTTCATCCATAGTTGCATTCTCTCCATATGTTTGTTCATTCCTCAATCTTGGAGATTTTGGAATAGCAATGCCCACTCTGTTTCAGATTGAGAGGGAGCTTAGATCCCATGGTCAGATGGATGGAACTGTCATGCTTGCTGATGTAGATACTCTCTGTTCTTTTGGGAGGGGTATTATCCATCATCACCATTTTGTTTGTTGTCTTGGGTGAAATTGATGAATTGAAGAGTATGTGTTGGCTGCAACTCTGATAAGTTTCAGGGCTCAACTGGAATATGAACAGCCAGAAGATATAAGTTTCTGGGACTTATATTTAATGGCTATAGTGCTAATTATAGGTTCAAATAAAAGGGGCAGAAGAACCATGTATAGGGAAATTATAAATCAGTCTAACTCAATTGTATTGGGGAGATAGTTTAATTCAATGTTAAGGTCCACCAACAGGATGCTGATTTTTTTCTGGGTTGTCTGCCCTGCCTATAGTGTCCAGATGTCTCTAGAGCCCTTGAGAGCACCCTTGCATCATTTATTGTGGCAGTCAGTGAGATCCTGCTGAGTCATGCATAAGCATAACCTCTGGAATGTCTTCCTGACTCACTTTGAAATCTATTAGACATAAAAACTCATTTTTATTTAAGATTTGCCCCTTTTGGTCAAGGTCTTTTTCCAAATGCATCGCTAGTTGGTGCTTGGTAATAATCCCTCTTTGTGGTGCCAGGGAGGCCTATCCTTGGAAGTCATGTCCCACGCTGTGGGGAAAACAGTGAGTGCATATGTTGAGTTTGGATTAGAGAGAGGCCATAATTGAGTAACAAGTTGGTTTACAGGAGATAACTCTTAGGCAATATATATTACTAGGGATATTAGGCTGCCAAAGTAGTGCTAATGCAAAGTAACAGAAATCTGTTGGCTTTTATAAAGGGTACTTGTTTGGAGTAAAAGCTTACAGTTTTAAGGCCATAAAAAGTCCAACTCAAGGTTGATTTCTCACCAAAGTCAGTTGCCATGTGTTGAAGCAAGATGATTGTTGATCTCTGCCTGGTCCCTCCTTCCCCTCTCGGCTTCCAGTTCTCTCTCTCGTGGCATAGGGCTCATTTCTTTCCAGGTCTTCAGTATCAGTCTGGACTGATCTTCTCTCTTCCCAAGGTCAGCTGCAAACTATCAGGTTAACGGCTCATCTCTCCTCATCACCTCAAGATAAAAAAAGAAAGAAATCTCTCTCTTCCCATGTGTCTCCTTGAGTGTCTGTTTATATTAAACCCAGCAGGGAGTGTGAATTCAACATGAGACATACCTTACTGATATAGTCAAATTAAAAAAAGCCCTCAAAGTGATTTTTTACAGATAATCTAGTCAAAGGCCTCTCAACTGAATTTAATATAATAAAAGCATATCACAACCAGAAGAACAGACTTATTTACAAATATGATCTTTTGGGGATTCTTAAATAATCTCAAACTGCCACAGTAGGCTAAGATTCAATTTTACAAGTATAAGCTTCAGAAGTACAAGCATTGATACCAAGGGCCTGGTGTTTTGGTCTGTCCTCTTTTGCTAGGCACTGTCCATATACTGTAGAGATTCTTGCCACTCTATTAGAGAATGTAGCTGTACTCCGCAGGATGGGAACTTAATATTTTTTCATTATTATGTGGGTCTCTGCCCACTGAGATAATATCCTATGACCACATGAACACCTTTATATTCCATAGAGGCACACCCCAGATGCATCCTTCGCCACAAGTCCCTCAACGCTGATACCCTCCATCAGTGATCATCCCTTCCATAGTTGTAACCTTTCTGTAATCCAAAACCTCCTAATAAATGAAGCCAAAAATATTTCTTGCATTGTCCCTTTCATCCCATAAGATATGTTATCTTTTATGTATCTTTACAATATCTTCTGTATCTTCTTACATTTTTTCACTATATTTTCAAAGAAACTTTAGGTTACAGAAAAGTCACATTGAAAATATAGGGGATTCTAATATATTCCTTCCCCCTTCACACTTCCCCTATTAATAACATCTTACATGAGTATGTACATTTGTTCCAATTGATGAACAAATATTGAAGCATTGCTGCTAAACATGGTCAATAGTTTTTGTTATGGTTTACAGTTTGCACTGTACAATTATGTAGGTTTTGGCAAAATGTATAATGGCCTGTATTCATCATTGTAAAATCATGCAGAACAATTTGAATGCCCTAAAAATGTCCTATATTCCACCTATTCTTCTCTCTCTCTCACCTTAGAACCTATGGTAACCACTAAGTTTCATGTTTTCAAGTATAACATCCATAGTTATATGCATTAATATTGAGGGGTTGGCAAACTGGTTTGCTTTCCACTATTGGGCATTGCCTATATACACAAGAGATTCTTGCCCCTCTATTTAAGAATGTAGCAGGACTCCCCAGGATGGGAGTTTAATATTTTGTTGCTTATAGTGTTGGTTTCCACCCACTGAGATAACACCCCATAACCACATGAGCACATGCATATTCCATCAAATTATGCCCCAGCTGTACCCTTTCCCACCTATCTCCCAATCACTTACACCCTGCACCAGAGACTCTCTCCCACCATATTTGCCAAAAGAACATTCCCACACTTGCAGTTTCTACCATAGACCTACAAATCCCCAGAGTTCACCTGTTCATTTCTCCAGCCAATCCCAGTTCCAGGAATAGTCCAGTCGAAACCCCCAACCTGCTAACCATCATATTCCAGCACTCTCAACCCCACTCACAGCCTTACTCTTGTAGCTGGCTAAATGCTGGTCTTCCAGTCAAATTAATTCCATGGATTCCCTCTCCCTTTGAGCTGGCTGTGTGCTGGCTTGTTTGCCTTATCTCCCAAGCTTCCCTTTCCCCCAGCCAACTGGGTTCCCCATCTCTGGCTGCCCTTTCCAAGTGTCTCCACAGTCCTGCAGCTTCCCTTCTGCAATTTCTTGAGGAGAGCAGCCTCCCATTCCCTGCTCTGCATCTTCAATGTCCAAATTTTAGTTTTGCATTGTTAAAATTTTTGATAAGGCTTTAAAAATTTTGTAGATAATCCTATTAACTCATCCAACTTCGAACAAAAAATGTTCCTTTTCTGCAATCATTCTGTACTCTTTACACTTGTTCAGGTTTTCTCCCACAGTTTCTTCATTTTAATAACTAGTTGTTTATTTTAGGACAAATTACTTTTTTTCCCCTAATAAAAAATCATTCTACATACTTTACATACTTACATTACCAAAATGATTTTGGAAATTATCTCTAAACATTTTACTCCATACAATTGCCATAAAAATCAAACATGTCATGACAATGACAATTCAGTTAAATGCGAAGGTAATTTTCTTTTTATCATTTTAAATAGTAGATGCAACATTAGCATATTTGATCAGTAAATTTGTCTAAATTTATGGAGCGTACACATAAAACAAAATCCTCAGAAACATTGCTTTTTCCAGTTTACTTTCAGTATGTCATTACCTACACCATGGCTCATTCCCCCTGAGCTCAGATTGAAGGATGTGAAGGGCCCCCTCCCCTCCCGCACACAGTGAGCACCTGGTAAGGATTCTTTGGGGAAAGGTTCCAAAGGGGCAAATGGTGAAGGAGGGCTCAAAACCTCCTACCACCCCTTCTTAGACAGTGCCCTGCTGGTCTTCTGCCATCCTTGAAGCTCTCTGAGCCCTGGACTGGAAACACTGACTTGGGTCAGTTCCACTTCACCTGGTGGTGTGATTCTGGACAGGTGATCCCAACTGAGCCCCATTAATTCAGAAACACACTGTGGCCATCTGCTGCCTGCATGGGGCAAGGATTGGTGGCATGGAGGAGGGGAGGACTCAGGCAGGTGGGGCCTCCAGGAGGAATCACAATGGACCACAGAGAAACCCATTGTGATGCATCCTTAGATTCACCCAGACATAGACAGAATGGTGGGCATGGGAATAGGAGCTTGCAGCATCAGAGGGCAGATGTGGGCAGAGGCACCCTGCTCCTGCTCCTTCTGTGGGTCCTTCATTCCCAAGGACTTCCCTGGGGACTGTCATGCAGGGCCGCTTCACTCAGCAAGGTCGCTGCACTGGGGAATTAGGGAATCCCTGTGGCGATTCATCCAGAGGGTGGGAAGCGGGGAATGCTGGGAGCGTGGCGCTTCCCACCCTGCACTGCACATGGTGGGGCTGCAGGGGCACGGCCTGCCCTGGAAATTCCTGGAGTTCGGTTCCGGTGTCCCGGCGCTGCCAGGTGTGAGCATGCAGCTTCGTTTTGGTGAGACCATGGAGGAGGCTGCCGTGGTCCTGGGGCATCCCCGCTGCATCGGTGGAGAGTCAGAAGCTTTCTCTTCATGGCTGTTGGGGAGGAGCCTTTGTCCTGGCTCCTCTGACCGCATTTTCTTAGATAGCGAGGGTGGTTTATGCTTTCTCATGCAGCAGTGTAGCAAAACTTACTTTACCAGAGTAATGTTCATTTAGTGGTTTGCCAGCTGGAAATCCTGGCCTGCTGTAGGGTGTTGTGAAGATTCAGAATCATGCCTGTTGGCAGTTCTGACAGGTTCAGAGAAGAGGGAGGAGCATGGACACCACTGAGGTGCAGAGTATCGGAGCCTTCCAGTCAGGTAAGCTGGGGACAGGCCCAAAGGTAAAGGGGGGAGTTGGGACCCTAAACAAACGCTTTTATTCATTTTTAAATGGTTCATTTTACCTACCATCAACACACTTGGAAAAAATGTTAAAAAATTTAAAACTACATTGTTTTAATTTTAACTGTTATTTACTCACAAAACCAAAATTTATAGTGCTTTTTACTTTCCTGGCTTTAATCGAGGCAAGCTTGTCAATAAATTTTTTGAAATATACTTCTTAATTTCTCTTGTTTTTAATAGAGAAAATTGCCATGTTAGACAATTTCTCATGACTCAGTGATGATTTAGATAATTTTAAATTAATTTCAGTTTACTGAAATGTCTTTGTTTCACTGTGATTAATATGTATATAAAATATATAGATAGATCGATATTGAGAGGAGATACTTGCTCAAAATGAGAAGGTAATGAATAAATTGTTGGTGTATTTCAGAATCATATTTATTCATTAAAATTAAATTTCCTGGACAGATGTGACTTAAATGGTTGGGCGTCTGTCTCCCATATGGAGGGAACTGGGCTTGATCCCCTGGACCTCCCAGTAAAATAAAGAAAGAAAGAAATTTCTCTTGTTAAAAATTCAAAATATGAAAGCACTTATTTTTTTAAAGACTTATTTATTCCTCCCTCCTCGTTGTTTGGACTCGCTGTCTGCTGTGTGTCCATTATTGTATGCTCTCTGTGTCTGCCTGTCTTTAGGAGGCACCTGGAAGCAAACCTGGGACAAGAAAAATGAAAAGCAAATTGGGACAGCAAAAAAGGAACCGATAAAAATAACCTGGTGTATTCCCTTCTCTTAGGATGAACTGGGAATCAAACCAGACACCTCATACATGCCAGGCAGGAACTCTTCCACTGAACCACCCTCGCTGCACAGGTTAAACAGGTCTCTGAAAGCTTATCCGGGTCTTCCTGTCCTGCTCCCTTAGGCAAGTTAGGCTTCTGACTGTTTGCAGAGCCAGGCTGGTCAGGCTCTTCCCTCCACCCCCTCACTGACGCAGCTCCTGTCTCTCCCAAATGAACTGTAAGGTCCAGCAAATGTGAACACTTAATTAGAAGCATTGGATTTGTGTTTAGAAAAAGCTGTGGCATTGGACACATTGGCACTATTAAAAGTAGAGTTGAAGAATGAGGCTGAAAACAGAAATGGAAGGAATGGATGATGGACCCCCGAATAAAATTAGACATCTGGAAAGTGAGTATCTATCCCATTTTGCACACCAGCTTTGCACAATATGGCAAAGATGAGAAAGAGACTGTGAATTTGTACACACAAGCATAGCTGAGGTGGGGTGAGAAGCCCACTGAAACATAAGCTCCAGAGAAAGGCTGTATAGTAAGTCCACCTACCTCTGCCCCTCCTTTGCTTCCAAAATGCTGGTGACCAGGCTCGCTACACCCAGGTAGGAGTCTGGAGGATGCTTTCATGGAGCTCTGAAGCTGCCCAGGGCAAAGGCCTCAGATCCATGTGGGTCTCATAGTGAACCCCGAGAGGAGCACTGAGAGACACAGGCCTCCCCCAGGAACACAGAGCCCCATTCAGCTGTTCCCTCCCAAGCACAGGGATATGGAAGGGTGGCCAGGACCACCAGTTACTTGATGACAGGCTCTGGCTTGAGAGGTAGAGAACAGAACTCTAAATAAAAGGAGCACACACAAGCATCAGCAACCTCTTGGTCTCTGTAGAACAGGCCCTGAAGCTTACACCTTGTCTCTGTCTCTACTACTCTCCCCCACACACCCACCCGAGTGCAGCAATCAACATCCACATCTAAAAGAGTCCCTGTCAGGGTGTTCACCTGTTCTTCCTGCTAAACCGTTTCCCCACGTTACAGCCACTGCTCTCTTAAATTAAAATCAAACTCTGACCTGGTGACAGCATTTACTGCCCACTCCTCTGGCTACCATTCACTCACTGCATTTAGTTTTGTCTGGCCTCTGGCTGATCCTCAAACACAACACTCTCACACCCACTTCATAGCCATCACCTCTTCTGTCCCTTCATCCTGCAGTACTTGTCCCCTGTTTGGTTCATTGTTCAGATGTCTCCGCTTCAGAGAGGATTCCCTTACTTCTCCCACCCAAGCTCCCCTTTCCCACACCCATGATGCCTGCCCTTCCTTGTGCATTAATTTTTCATCTCATGACATCCTCTGTACTCTGTTTAATTTCCCTGTTCAGTATTTCTGCCCAATCTGCCCCCTAAAATATCAGCTCCATGAGGACAGGTGCATTCTTTCTCATCTTTACTATTCTCTGCCCAGACCAAGCTATATTTTGAGGAGAAATCATTTACCTTCTTATAATGATTGTTATGTCCTTTGTCTTATTTGCCCCCAAGCACCTACTCAAAGTGTCACTTCCTGCTTTCATTCCATCTCTAATAATCTCCAGTTAGTGCTAATTGCCTAAAGAGGGAGTGCCATTTTTGTCTAAAACTACTAATTCTGGGTACGCCCGCTGTGTCTGTGGGGAGAAACCCCTGCTGCTTCCTTAGTTTTCATGTGAGGTGTGTCAGATGGTTCGGGACAGGTATGAGGGTGGGATGTGGAGTCTTCCTGAAATGGTCCAAGAGGATTTCTGCATAGTCAGAAAACTCTCAGTTCCACAAAAGGCAGAGAAAGAAAATCATCTACATATGAAATTGCCAATTTTATTTTTTAACCCCTCCTATTTTAGAATATAAATATTAAATATGTTTCTCTTTATGAATACAGTTTAATTACACCCCAGAAGATATATTTATTTTTTAACAAATCAGTTTTATTGATACATATTAATAAAGCATAAATCTATCCAAAGTGTACAGTCAATGGTATTCAGTACTGTCACAGAGTTGTGCATTCACCACTCCAGTCATTCTTAGAGCATATTCGTTATTCCAGTAAAAATAACAACAATGCTCAAAAACAAAACACAACCAACTAAACAAAACTCATCACCTCTCAATCTCTCTGTGCTTCCCCTGCCATACATAGCTGCTATTCTGTTTCCTTCTTCTAGTTTACTAGTACTGATATTTTGGAAAAAGCAGTCATATCTGCAATATTACACATATTCATAATTTACATGAGGTTTCACTATGTTATACAGACCCAAGTTACATTTTTTCACGTTTCTTCTAGTAATATAAATGTTCTTAGGTTTTCCCTTTCAAGCACTATCATACCCTCATAATATAGCTCTCCTATTCATAAACAGCATGATGTGCTCTCAACATTTCATTTCATTTCTGAAGATTTACAAACAACCTTTTAACCCAGTCTACACTGATTAAACATTAACTTTCCATTCTCTATCCATATTCTGTTTTCTTGTGACCAATATTCTAATTACTAATTCCATGGGTTTACATAATATATTTAGTTCATAGTAGCACAATCATACAGTATTTGTCCTTTTGTGTCTGGCTTGTTTCACTCAACATAATGTCCTCCAGCTTCATCCACATTGTCATATGCTTAACGACCTCATTTCTTCTTACTCCTGCATAATATTTTATTGTATGAATACATCACAGATTGTTTATCCATTCATAAATTGATGGACACCTGGTTTGTTTCCAATTTTTGGCAATTGTGGGTAATGCCACTATGAATATCAGTATGCAGGTGTCTATTCATGTCGCTGCTCTCAGATTTTCTGGGTATATACATAGCAATAGAATTGCCAGGTCACATGGAAAGTCCATATTCAACTTACTTAGGAATTGCCAAAAAGTCCTCCACAGTGGCTGCACCATTCTACATCCCACCAACTGTGCATTAATGTTCCTATCTCTTCACATCCTCTCAAACATTTAGAGTTTTCCATCTTTTTAGTAGTGGCCAGCCTAATAGGTTTGAAATGATATCTCACTGTAGTTTTGATTTGCATTTCCCTAATCACTAGTGATGTTGAATATTTTTTCATGTGCTTATTTGTCATTTGCATTTCTTCCTTGGACCACCAAATATGAAAAAAGATCATATTTTCAAGTCTTTGCCTATTTTTTAATTGGTTCATTTGTCTTTTTATTGTTGAATGGTATTATCTCTTTATATATCATGGATATTAAACCCTTATTAGATATATTATTGCCAAATATATTTTCCCATTAAATTGGCAGGCTTTTCACCCTTTTGACAAAGCCCCTTTAAGTGCAAAAATGTTTAATTTTGAAGAGGTCCTATCTATTTTTTTGGAGGAGTTGCTCATGCTTTATGTGTAAGTTTAAGAAATTACCACCTACCACAAGATCTTAAAGATTTTCTTAAATTTTCTTCTGCAAGTTTTATGGTTGTTGCTTTTATATATAGGTCCTTGATGAATTTTGAGTTAAATTTTTTTTAAAGCTGTGAGATATAGGTGTCCTCTTTCTTTCGGATATGGCTATCCAGTTCTTCCACCACTATTTTTTGAACAGACTGTTCTGGCCCAGCTGGATGGGCTCAACAGCCATGTCAAAAATCCCTTAACTGTAGATGTGAGGTCTAGTTCTTGGTTCTCAATTTTGTTCCAGTGGTCAATGTGCCTGTCTTTATGCCAGCACCATGCTGTTTTCACAACTATAGCTAAGTGATATACTCTAACGTCAGAGAGTGAGAGTCCTCCAACTTCATTCTTTTTTAAGACATACTTGGATATTTAGGGCACCTTACCCTTCCAAATAAATTTGATTATTGTCCTTTCAATTTCTGCCAAAAAGGCATTCAGATTTTTATTGTGATTGTGTTGAATCTGTAGATCAGTTTGGGTAGAATTGAAATCTGAGCGTTATTTAGTGTTCCAATCCATGAACATGGAATACCTTTCCATTTATTTAAGTCTTCGGTTTCTTTTAGTAATGTTTTGTAGGTCTCTGAATATACAGGTCCTTTATGTTCTTGGTTACATTTATTCAAAAATATTTGATTGTTTTAGTCACAATTATAAAGGGAAATTTTTCTGATTTTGTCCTAAGATTGCACATCAGTAGTGTATAGAAACGTTATTGATTTCTGCATACTAATCTTGTATCCCACCACTTTCCCCAGCTCGTCTATTTCTAGTAGCTTTTTGTGGATTTTTCAGGATTTTCTAGATATAGGATCATATCTTCAGCAAAAAGTGAAAGTTTTACCTCTTCCTTTCCTATTTGAGTACCTTTTCTTTGTCTAGCCTAATTACTCTAGCTAGAACTTCTAGCACAATGTTAATTTTAATGTAATCAGCATTCCATTGTACATGATGCTTTGCTTTTCTCTTGCTGCATTCAGAATCCTGTCTATCTCTGACATTTATTGTTCTGCGTAGTAGGTGTGTCAGGGTAGGTCTATTCGAATTTATTCTGTTGGGTGTGCATTGTCCTTCTTGGGTATTGATATTTATGTCTTCCATTAATATTGAGAACTTTTCAGTCATTATTTCTTCAAATATTGTTTCTGCCCCTTTTCTATTCTCTTGTCTTTCTGGGACACCAATATTGCATATCTTGGTGTTTCTTATTGCCATTCAATTCCCTCAGACACTGTTCCATTTTTCCCATTCTCTTTTCTATCTGTTCTGTCTTTTCCAGTTCAGATGTTCTGTCTTTGAAATCACTAATTCTGTCTTTAAGCATTTCAAATCTGCTCATATGTGCCTCTAATATATTTTTAATCTCATCCATCATGTCTTCATTCCCATAAGGTCTGTTACTTTTCTTTGCAGGCTTTCAAATTGTTCTTTATGCTCACCCAGAGTATTCTTTATATCCTTTATCTCTTTAGTCCTATTTTCTTTCAATTCTTTACATTGATTTAGAAGAGTTCTATGATTATTGTTGATTATTTGTCTTAAATCCTGTATCTCTTCAGGATATTTGGTTTGTTCCTTTGGCTGGGCCATCTCTTCCTATTTCCCAGTATCGCTTGTTATTTTTTGCTGATGTCTAAGCATCTGAATATGTTGGTGAATTTACTCTGATGTCCAATTTCTCTCTCTTGTCTATTTTTCTTTCACAGCTCTTCTTTGATATGTTCTGTGACTTATTCTAAATATTTAAAAATTGCCTAGCTTAAGTTATCAAAATTGTGCCAGGGATTCACTAATGGGGTGCAGATTTTTCTCCCAGGGGTTAGAGTACAGAGAGACTCAAAATCAGTTTTTGTCCATACAACTTCTATACTGGCCGTCAGATGGTGCTCATTTGGAGCACCTTTCCATGGAGGTGTATCATTCTCTGTTTTCCTGTGTTTTTTCTGCCCAGAGCTGAGATACATAGCGGGCTCTACTGGCTGGATTCACTGAAGAAAAGCCGCCTGAGTTCCCTCCCTTTTCCTGTGTAATAGCTGACAGGGAGGAAGGTATCTGTTCTACTCTCAGTCAGCTGCATTGAGTCAGGGATTTTACCCCAGATTAACATCTTGGGGATTCAGGAGGGGAGCACTTCCCCAGTCCCCCAGGGTTTGGTAACTCATGTTTGTTGCTTAGGGTTCTTCATCTCTCTGTCCCTCACCGTCTTGAGAGTTGTCAAGCCCTCTCCTAGTCTGCCGACCCCCCAAAACAGGTCTATCAGCCTGCTTTTGGCTCTTTCTCCATCGTTTTTGTGAGAGTTGAGCACTACCTGCCTAATCTGATGCCCTCTTTCCAAAATTCATGTACTTAGTTTAAAAAAGTAAAGTTGATTTTATGGAGGAGTTGAGACTTAGGAATTCAACTCTGCCAAAAAATATTGTTGCCAATGTTTCAATATCTTTTATGGCTAAAGCATGTATTTTTTTAAATCACAATACCATATTAATAATATATAGATTGTGTATTAATCAGCCCATGGGCTGGTAATGTGAAATACCAAAAATGGGTTTGTCTTTATAAAAGGTATTTATTTGGGGTCAAAGTCCACAGATACCAGGACATAAAGCGCTAAGTTGCTTCTCTTGCCAAAGGCCATTGCCATGTTTTGGAGCAAGACAGCTGCTGATGTTTGCCAGGGTTCAGGCTTCTTGGGTTCCTCTCTTACTGGGATTGCATTTCTCTCCAGGCTTAGCACCTCTGGTCCCTCCACAAGGTCAGCTGTAGACTATCAGGGTAACTGCTCACTTCTCTTCTCCTAGGGCCTTATCTCCAGCATCAAAACTCCTTCTCAAAATATGCTCCTTGTGTCCTCTGCCTTGCCTTTTATATTCAATTCCACCACCCACCAAGGGGTGGGGCTCAATGCTCTACTGACATGGCCTAGTCAATGCCCTAATCCTAACTTAATCATGCCCAGATTAACAGATTAGTTTACAATCATGATCCAATTATATTTTTGGAATTCATAATTACATCAATTTGCCAAAGGGCCAGAGATGGGATAATAATATATATTTCATTAAAATTAATATATATAAAAATTAAGAAATATTGTTTTGGGAAATGTAATTTGATCAAGTTTCACTTTGAGTAAATGTTTAAATTGTAGCAGTTTCATCCACTAATGGGAGATAATTCAAACTACCTTTGAAAAGAAAGAAAGTCCCTAATTTCCTGGTCTTTTTCTGGAAATTCATAGTCTTTTCCTCTAAAAGGAAGAATTGAGCTTGGCTTTGTCCAGAATAAGAAGTTAGCAGAACTTCAGCCAATGAAGGAGGTCCTGTTGAGTCCCCTGGCCTCAGGGAACTTCAGGTGGGTGAATGCAGATTGGAGGCTCAGGAGGCCTGAGTGGAGGAGAGGGAACAGTGCTGTTTTAACTTCCAGGCCCTGGAAACATTTCTGGAGGACAGGCTATCAGGGGATGGATGGGGTTTGGAACAGTCTTTTTGCTATGGGGGTTCTCATGACCCCTTTGAGAGACTTCAGTGTATTTAGCATATCCATAATCACCTCCTTTAGTTTGAAGCATTTGGTGCTCTCTTTTCTTCAGTTTTGGGACCAGTGAAGTTAATCTCATCTGCATCACTTTTATTCTCTCAACCTTTCTCTAGATATCTTCAAGGCTGGGTATTTTAAAGTCTCTTTCTCTAGCCTGCCATGCAATATGGCAATCTCTGCAAAACCCTGTGAGCAAACTAATCTTGTTAAGGAGCTGGCATTTCTCTTCAGTGATTACAGCCAGTGTCTGGGCAAGCTGCTTTTCTCATATATATCTGGCTTCTAACAAACTGTGCAAATCTGAATAACAATAAGGGGCCCACCAGTAAGCTGATGAAAAGTGGAATGTGAGGCCTGGACATATATCCCATGGCAGCAGCTCCATCACCAACTCTCACAGCTCCCCAAGGATCAGCCCAGCAACAGGATTCAGAGAGGTTCACAGACTATCTATGGCACTTCCGCCATCCATAAGTCTCTGCCAAGTAACTGCTGATCTGTCACACACAAGAAATCACAGAGAACTACTCAGGATTCCACCTAGAACATACCAACAAATGGCAGCTTTGACAGGTCCTCCAAGAGAGGATCTGTGGTGTGAGTTGAAAGGTGAGATGAGAGGCAGAAAATAAAATGTCCTTGTCTCCATTACATTCTAATGATCATTCTTCTTTCTCTCTTTCTAATTGTTTTTTTAAAGTAATGTAAAATTGAAATACAGTGAAATGTGGCAATCTTAACTGAATGACTGTGAAATCTGTAAAACTTTCCACTTCCCCATACTGCTCAGTATCCAACAAACATATCAAGATATGAATCATTGATTTCCAAAAATCCAGAAAATAACTCTTATACCTTCAGTCAACATGCATACACCCTACATTAGCATGGTCCCTTTGTTCTGATTACTTTCACCATAAATCATTTTTGCCACTTTTTGTAAGTCATAAAAATGAATTAAATCAAAATAGATTCTTTAGTGCCTATATCTTTAGCTCAAAATAATGTTTTGAAATTTGCCGAGGCTGTTGCTTATGTCCAGCAGTAATTCTCTCTGCTTTTTCATTGAGTTCTTTGACATTGAATGACAATGTTACAAAATGTTTATGTATTTTAATCTTGGCAGACTTTTCAGTTGCTTCAAGTTTGGGGAATTATGATTACAGTTATTATGAATATCCACATTCAAGTCCTTTTTATAAAAACATGTTTTTATTTCCCCTGGGTGAATACATGGGCATAGAAAACCTTAATCATATGAGAGGATATGCAAAATTATTTTTTTAAACAACTATTGCAGTATAATTTACATGACAAAAAACTAAATATACATTTTTTGTAAATGTACAGTATTGTGCAATCTCAGCATGATTTAATTATAGAACATTTCCACTGCCCTCAAATTCTCCTCTTCTAATTTACTCCATCAGCTGCATTTGACACTGTTGGCCTCACCTCCCTGAAATACTTCTATCAGTTAGCTTCTGGCTCACTACACGTTTTTGTTTGTATTTATCTGACTTTACTGCCCTTGCCCTCTGCCTCTTTGCTGGTTTTTTTCATGTTCTGTGAGATATGATTTGTACCAAAAGACTGTTTCACATACCTTACATGCATAGGTTTTCTTGGCAGTAGGAAATCTCTTGTATCTGAGATTTGACATTTCAATAAAGCTTTCCCACATATATATGATTTCTCTTCAGTAAGAATTTTCTGATGAATAAAGAGGTATCTGTCAGGTTGAAAACTTTCCCTCATATATTACATTTCTATGCTTGTTCCCCTGTAAGGCTTTAAAAATGATGGGTAAAACATGAGTGTAAAGGGCAGGCTACATTCAGGACTCTCATATGGTTTCTCTCTAGTATGAATTTTCCCATATTCCATGAGGTTTTGTTTCAGATGGAAGCACCCCCGTTCATTACAATACTGACTAATGTTTGAATATTTCATGCTCAATGAGATTTAATGCCTGGCTGAAGGATTTCCAATATTCCTTACATACACCGGGTTTTACTCCTGCATGTTTTTTTGATGTGACTCTAGCTTTCCCAAATTCAGGAAATCCCAAATGGTTTATCTGAAGGATTAATTCTTAGGTATATCATGAGGCTGAATTTCCAAGAAAACTTCACACACATTACACTTAAAGGTGACGACTACCATGAGGGGAAAACCAGCAAAGCTCATTGTCTTCACTATTTTTTCCTTACATAGATTCCACATGCTTAGGTAAGCATGATGCAAATTCCTTCAAAGTGAAGTTACATTCATAGGAGTGTTATTTTGAGGAAACAATGATTACGGTCAAAGAAACTATTTTCCCAACTTTCTTACATTGTCTGCCTTCATCATAAGTCTGTACTGCTGTGGAAGTAGATATAGCTTCACTCACAAGCCTTTTGTTATATGTTTCTTTCTGCTTCTTACTGTCCTATGCTTCCCACATATATATGATTTCTCTTCAGTAAGAATTTTCTGATGAATAAAGAGGTTTCTGTCAGGTTGAAAACTTTCCCACATGTATTACATTTCTATGCTTGTTCCCCTGTATGGCTTTAAATATGAGGAGTAAAACATGAGTGTAAAGGGCAGGTGTTTTCTCCACCAAATCTTAGCTCCAAAATCAAGTGTGTAACTCAAGAGGAATGCCATCCATTATTCCCATCCCAGGGCCAGAGGACACAGATTTTGCCTTGGGGTAGGTTTTCAGGAAGTAGGATTTAAAACAAAAAGCCAATAATTTCTACTCCAAAGAACTGGTTCACATTTACAATAGAATGGAGAATCTCAACCCTAAGGTTGTTCTCAAAAGCAGTGGAGATTGTAGAAGGCCTGAGATATAATTCATCTCAATCCTTCAAGGAGAAGTGAAATGAATACTTTTACAGATGAGGAAGGTCTACTAAAGTTTGCTAGCAGCAAGACACTTTAAAAGAAATGTAAAAGAATATCCTTCAGACAGAAGGAACATAATCTCAAAAGGTTCAAGATTCATGATGGATTGAAGAACAATATCTTTTAATTAAATTCATATGTCTAAAGGACTGTTGAATGGATAAAGTAATAATGAAAACTGTGGACTAGGACATCAATAAAGTGTTAAAATACCACATAAAATAATATATAGCATAAGATGTGTAAATAAATATATATCCCTTTGATATCATTATGAATTCCAAAATAGATATTCGATTATGCTTGTCAACTGGCCTGTTATTCTGGGCATGATTAAGTTATGATAAGCACGTTGATTGGGCTACAGTCGGTAGGGTTTTGAGCCCCTCCCCTTGGTGGTTGGGTGCCTCAATCATAAAAAGACATGGGAAAGGACAAAGTTGGAGTAGTTTTTGATGTTGGAGTTCTGATGAGCAAGGACAGAAGGCCCCAGGGAAAAGAGACAAGCCATTCACCTGACAGTTCACAGCTGGTTTTGTAGAGAGAGGCAAAGCTTAGAGAGCCTCATAGTCTACAGTTGATCTTGTGGAGGAAACAGCAGAGCTGAGCCCAGAGAGAATCACAGCCCTGGGAAGACAGGAACCCCAGAAGCCTGAACCAAGGCCAATGTCGGCAGCTCTCTTGCTCCAAGATGAGGTAACAGACTTTGGTGAAGGAAGAAATTTATGCTTTATGGCCTGGTAACTGTAAGCTTCTATCCCAAATAAATACCCTTTATAAAGACCAACAGATTTCTACTATTTTGCACCAGGATCCCTTTGGCTGACTAATACAGGATTTAAAAAGTTTTAAAATCCATCATTTGGCATTTCAATGACAAATAATATGTGTATATTTGGAAAGGCAAGCAAAAATGTTATAAATTCCCTGGTAAACTTTAAAAATATTAAATAGTATAGCTCATCCAAATAAACAGAAGAAAAAAAATGAAAAAAAATGACTGTCTGAAACAATGTATTCAGGAATTCCTGGGTTGCCATTTTGGCCTTTGTTCTGGAGCCACCTTAGTCACGCGTCTTTGGAAGCTGCCCCTTTGTTATCATTCAGAATCCTGAAAGTTCCAGATTTGATTTATGGGGTGTTGTTTTGTCCCTTCCATTAATCAAGTGCTGTATCACTTCCCCAATTCCTACTTATGAAGTCACCAACCTGGATGTGATGCTTATTTGAAGCAAGAAGAACCATGAATGATAGAACAAATAAAAAGGAGATATTGTTGGCTTCCCAAATTGGAAGTTTAGATTATTGATATTGCATCTTTCCTCTTTTCTAAGGAATGCATTCAATGTTATAAATTTCCCTCCAAGCATTGCTTTTGGTGCAGCCCACAAACTATGAAGAAGCATAGGACAGTAAGAAGCAGAAAGAAACATATAACAAAAGGCTTGTGAGTGAAGCTATATCTACTTCCACAGCAGTACAGACTTATGATGAAGGCAGACAATGTAAGAAAGTTGGGAAAATAGTTTCTTTGACCGTAATCATTGTTTCCTCAAAATAACACTCCTATGAATGTAACTTCACTTTGAAGGAATTTGCATCATGCTTACCTAAGCATGTGGAATCTATGTAAGGAAAAAATAGTGAAGACAATGAGCTTTGCTGGTTTTCCCCTCATGGTAGTCGTCACCTTTAAGTGTAATGTGTGTGAAGTTTTCTTGGAAATTCAGCCTCATGATATACCTAAGAATTAATCCTTCAGATAAACCATTTGGGATTTCCTGAATTTGGGAAAGCTAGAGTCACATCAAAAAAACATGCAGGAGTAAAACCCGGTGTATGTAAGGAATATTGGAAATCCTTCAGCCAGGCATTAAATCTCATTGAGCATGAAATATTCAAACATTAGTCAGTATTGTAATGAACGGGGGTGCTTCCATCTGAAACAAAACCTCATGGAATATGGGAAAATTCATACTAGAGAGAAACCATATGAGAGTCCTGAATGTAGCCTGCCCTTTACACTCATGTTTTACCCATCATTTTTAAAGCCTTACAGGGGAACAAGCATAGAAATGTAATATATGAGGGAAAGTTTTCAACCTGACAGATACCTCTTTATTCATCAGAAAATTCTTACTGAAGAGAAATAATATATATGTGGGAAAGCTTTATTGAAATGTCAAATCTCAGATACAAGAGATTTCCTACTGCCAAGAAAACCTATGCATGTAAGGTATGTGAAACAGTCTTTTGGTACAAATCATATCTCACAGAACATGAAAAAAACCAGCAAAGAGGCAGAGGGCAAGGGCAGTAAAGTCAGATAAATACAAACAAAAACGTGTAGTGAGCCAGAAGCTAACTGATAGAAGTATTTCAGGGAGGTGAGGCCAACAGTGTCAAATGCAGCTGATGGAGTAAATTAGAAGAGGAGAATTTGAGGGCAGTGGAAATGTTCTATAATTAAATCATGCTGAGATTGCACAATACTGTACATTTACAAAAAATGTATATTTAGTTTTTTGTCATGTAAATTATACTGCAATAGTTGTTTAAAAAAATAATTTTGCATATCCTCTCATATGATTAAGGTTTTCTATGCCCATGTATTCACCCAGGGGAAATAAAAACATGTTTTTATAAAAAGGACTTGAATGTGGATATTCATAATAACTGTAATCATAATTCCCCAAACTTGAAGCAACTGAAAAGTCTGCCAAGATTAAAATACATAAACATTTTGTAACATTGTCATTCAATGTCAAAGAACTCAATGAAAAAGCAGAGAGAATTACTGCTGGACATAAGCAACAGCCTCGGCAAATTTCAAAACATTATTTTGAGCTAAAGATATAGGCACTAAAGAATCTATTTTGATTTAATTCATTTTTATGACTTACAAAAAGTGGCAAAAATGATTTATGGTGAAAGTAATCAGAACAAAGGGACCATGCTAATGTAGGGTGTATGCATGTTGACTGAAGGTATAAGAGTTATTTTCTGGATTTTTGGAAATCAATGATTCATATCTTGATATGTTTGTTGGATACTGAGCAGTATGGGGAAGTGGAAAGTTTTACAGATTTCACAGTCATTCAGTTAAGATTGCCACATTTCACTGTATTTCAATTTTACATTACTTTAAAAAAACAATTAGAAAGAGAGAAAGAAGAATGATCATTAGAATGTAATGGAGACAAGGACATTTTATTTTCTGCCTCTCATCTCCCCTTACAACTCACACCACAGATCCTCTCATGGAGGACCTGTCAAAGCTGCCATTTGTTGGTATGTTCTAGGTGGAATCCTGAGTAGTTCTCTGTGATTTCTTGTGTGTGACAGATCAGCAGTTACTTGGCAGAGACTTATGGATGGCGGAAGTGCCATAGATAGTCTGTGAACCTCTCTGAATCCTGTTGCTGGGCTGATCCTTGGGGAGCTGTGAGAGTTGGTGATGGAGCTGCTGCCATGGGATATATGTCCAGGCCTCACATTCCACTTTTCATCAGCTTACTGGTGGGCCCCTTATTGTTATTCAGATTTGCACAGTTTGTTAGAAGCCAGATATATATGAGAAAAGCAGCTTGCCCAGACACTGGCTGTAATCACTGAAGAGAAATGCCAGCTCCTTAACAAGATTAGTTTGCTCACAGGGTTTTGCAGAGATTGCCATATTGCATGGCAGGCTAGAGAAAGAGACTTTAAAATACCCAGCCTTGAAGATATCTAGAGAAAGGTTGAAAGAATAAAAGTGATGCAGATGAGATTAACTTCACTGGTCCCAAAACTGAAGAAAAGAGAGCACCAAATGCTTCAAACTAAAGGAGGTGATTATGGATATGCTAAATACACTGAAGTCTCTCAAAGGGGTCATGAGAACCCCCATAGCAAAAAGACTGTTCCAAACCCCATCCATCCCCTGATAGCCTGTCCTCCAGAAATGTTTCCAGGGCCTGGAAGTTAAAACAGCACTGTTCCCTCTCCTCCACTCAGGCCTCCTGAGCCTCCAATCTGCATTCACCCACCTGAAGTTCCCTGAGGCCAGGGGACTCAACAGGACCTCCTTCATTGGCTGAAGTTCTGCTAACTTCTTATTCTGGACAAAGCCAAGCTCAATTCTTCCTTTTAGAGGAAAAGACTATGAATTTCCAGAAAAAGACCAGGAAATTAGGGACTTTCTTTCTTTTCAAAGGTAGTTTGAATTATCTCCCATTAGTGGATGAAACTGCTACAATTTAAACATTTACTCAAAGTGAAACTTGATCAAATTACATTTCCCAAAACAATATTTCTTAATTTTTATATATATTAATTTTAATGAAATATATATTATTATCCCATCTCTGGCCCTTTGGCAAATTGATGTAATTATGAATTCCAAAAATATAATTGGATCATGATTGTAAACTAATCTGTTAATCTGGGCATGATTAAGTTAGGATTAGGGCATTGACTAGGCCATGTCAGTAGAGCATTGAGCCCCACCCCTTGGTGGGTGGTGGAATTGAATATAAAAGGCAAGGCAGAGGACACAAGGAGCATATTTTGAGAAGGAGTTTTGATGCTGGAGATAAGGCCCTAGGAGAAGAGAAGTGAGCAGTTACCCTGATAGTCTACAGCTGACCTTGTGGAGGGACCAGAGGTGCTAAGCCTGGAGAGAAATGCAATCCCAGTAAGAGAGGAACCCAAGAAGCCTGAACCCTGGCAAACATCAGCAGCTGTCTTGCTCCAAAACATGGCAATGGCCTTTGGCAAGAGAAGCAACTTAGCGCTTTATGTCCTGGTATCTGTGGACTTTGACCCCAAATAAATACCTTTTATAAAGACAAACCCATTTTTGGTATTTCACATTACCAGCCCATGGGCTGATTAATACACAATCTATATATTATTAATATGGTATTGTGATTTAAAAAAATACATGCTTTAGCCATAAAAGATATTGAAACATTGGCAACAATATTTTTTGGCAGAGTTGAATTCCTAAGTCTCAACTCCTCCATAAAATCAACTTTACTTTTTTAAACTAAGTACATGAATTTTGGAAAGAGGGCATCAGATTAGGCAGGTAGTGCTCAACTCTCACAAAAACGATGGAGAAAGAGCCAAAAGCAGGCTGATAGACCTGTTTTGGGGGGTCGGCAGACTAGGAGAGGGCTTGACAACTCTCAAGACGGTGAGGGACAGAGAGATGAAGAACCCTAAGCAACAAACATGAGTTACCAAACCCTGGGGGACTGGGGAAGTGCTCCCCTCCTGAATCCCCAAGATGTTAATCTGGGGTAAAATCCCTGACTCAATGCAGCTGACTGAGAGTAGAACAGATACCTTCCTCCCTGTCAGCTATTACACAGGAAAAGGGAGGGAACTCAGGCGGCTTTTCTTCAGTGAATCCAGCCAGTAGAGCCCGCTATGTATCTCAGCTCTGGGCAGAAAAAACACAGGAAAACAGAGAATGATACACCTCCATGGAAAGGTGCTCCAAATGAGCACCATCTGACGGCCAGTATAGAAGTTGTATGGACAAAAACTGATTTTGAGTCTCTCTGTACTCTAACCCCTGGGAGAAAAATCTGCACCCCATTAGTGAATCCCTGGCACAATTTTGATAACTTAAGCTAGGCAATTTTTAAATATTTAGAATAAGTCACAGAACATATCAAAGAAGAGCTGTGAAAGAAAAATAGACAAGAGAGAGAAATTGGACATCAGAGTAAATTCACCAACATATTCAGATGCTTAGACATCAGCAAAAAATAACAAGCGATACTGGGAAATAGGAAGAGATGGCCCAGCCAAAGGAACAAACCAAATATCCTGAAGAGATACAGGATTTAAGACAAATAATCAACAATAATCATAGAACTCTTCTAAATCAATGTAAAGAATTGAAAGAAAATAGGACTAAAGAGATAAAGGATATAAAGAATACTCTGGGTGAGCATAAAGAACAATTTGAAAGCCTGCAAAGAAAAGTAACAGACCTTATGGGAATGAAGACATGATGGATGAGATTAAAAATATATTAGAGGCACATATGAGCAGATTTGAAATGCTTAAAGACAGAATTAGTGATTTCAAAGACAGAACATCTGAACTGGAAAAGACAGAACAGATAGAAAAGAGAATGGGAAAAATGGAACAGTGTCTGAGGGAATTGAATGGCAATAAGAAACACCAAGATATGCAATATTGGTGTCCCAGAAAGACAAGAGAATAGAAAAGGGGCAGAAACAATATTTGAAGAAATAATGACTGAAAAGTTCTCAATATTAATGGAAGACATAAATATCAATACCCAAGAAGGACAATGCACACCCAACAGAATAAATTCGAATAGACCTACCCTGACACACCTACTACGCAGAACAATAAATGTCAGAGATAGACAGGATTCTGAATGCAGCAAGAGAAAAGCAAAGCATCATGTACAATGGAATGCTGATTACATTAAAATTAACATTGTGCTAGAAGTTCTAGCTAGAGTAATTAGGCTAGACAAAGAAAAGGCACTCAAATAGGAAAGGAAGAGGTAAAACTTTCACTTTTTGCTGAAGATATGATCCTATATCTAGAAAATCCTGAAAAATCCACAAAAAGCTACTAGAAATAGACAAGCTGGGGAAAGTGGTGGGATACAAGATTAGTATGCAGAAATCAATAACGTTTCTATACACTACTGATGTGCAATCTTAGGACAAAATCAGAAAAATTTCCCTTTATAATTGTGACTAAAACAATCAAATATTTTTGAATAAATGTAACCAAGAACATAAAGGACCTGTATATTCAGAGACCTACAAAACATTACTAAAAGAAACCGAAGACTTAAATAAATGGAAAGGTATTCCATGTTCATGGATTGGAACACTAAATAACGCTCAGATTTCAATTCTACCCAAACTGATCTACAGATTCAACACAATCACAATAAAAATCTGAATGCCTTTTTGGCAGAAATTGAAAGGACAATAATCAAATTTATTTGGAAGGGTAAGGTGCCCTAAATATCCAAGTATGTCTTAAAAAAGAATGAAGTTGGAGGACTCTCACTCTCTGACGTTAGAGTATATCACTTAGCTATAGTTGTGAAAACAGCATGGTGCTGGCATAAAGACAGGCACATTGACCACTGGAACAAAATTGAGAACCAAGAACTAGACCTCACATCTACAGTTAAGGGATTTTTGACATGGCTGTTGAGCCCATCCAGCTGGGCCAGAACAGTCTGTTCAAAAAATAGTGGTGGAAGAACTGGATAGCCATATCCGAAAGAAAGAGGACACCTATATCTCACAGCTTTAAAAAAAATTTAACTCAAAATTCATCAAGGACCTATATATAAAAGCAACAACCATAAAACTTGCAGAAGAAAATTTAAGAAAATCTTTAAGATCTTGTGGTAGGTGGTAATTTCTTAAACTTACACATAAAGCATGAGCAACTCCTCCAAAAAAATAGATAGGACCTCTTCAAAATTAAACATTTTTGCACTTAAAGGGGCTTTGTCAAAAGGGTGAAAAGCCTGCCAATTTAATGGGAAAATATATTTGGCAATAATATATCTAATAAGGGTTTAATATCCATGATATATAAAGAGATAATACCATTCAACAATAAAAAGACAAATGAACCAATTAAAAAATAGGCAAAGACTTGAAAATATGATCTTTTTTCATATTTGGTGGTCCAAGGAAGAAATGCAAATGACAAATAAGCACATGAAAAAATATTCAACATCACTAGTGATTAGGGAAATGCAAATCAAAACTACAGTGAGATATCATTTCAAACCTATTAGGCTGGCCACTACTAAAAAGATGGAAAACTCTAAATGTTTGAGAGAATGTGAAGAGATAGGAACATTAATGCACAGTTGGTGGGATGTAGAATTGTGCAGCCACTGTGGAGGACTTTTTGGCAATTCCTAAGGAAGTTGAATATGGACTTTCCATGTGACCTGGCAATTCTATTGCTATGTATATACCCAGAAAATCTGAGAGCAGCGACATGAATAGACACCTGCATACTGATATTCATAGTGGCATTACCCACAATTGCCAAAAATTGGAAACAAACCAGGTGTCCATCAATTTATGAATGGATAAACAATCTGTGATGTATACATACAATAAAATATTATGCAGCAGTAAGAAGAAATGAGGTCGTTAAGCATATGACAATGTGGATGAAGCTGGAGGACATTATGTTGAGTGAAACAAGCCAGACACAAAAGGACAAATACTGTATGATTGTGCTACTATGAACTAAATATATTATGTAAACCCATGGAATTAGTAATTAGAATATTGGTCACAAGAAAACAGAATATGGATAGAGAATGGAAAGTTAATGTTTAATCAGTGTAGACTGGGTTAAAAGGTTGTTTGTAAATCTTCAGAAATGAAATGAAATGTTGAGAGCACATCATGCTGTTTATGAATAGGAGAGCTATATTATGAGGGTATGATAGTGCTTGAAAGGGAAAACCTAAGAACATTTATATTACTAGAAGAAACGTGAAAAAATGTAACTTGGGTCTGTATAACATAGTGAAACCTCATGTAAATTATGAATATGTGTAATATTGCAGATATGACTGCTTTTTCCAAAATATCAGTACTAGTAAACTAGAAGAAGGAAACAGAATAGCAGCTATGTATGGCAGGGGAAGCACAGAGAGATTGAGAGGTGATGAGTTTTGTTTAGTTGGTTGTGTTTTGTTTTTGAGCATTGTTGTTATTTTTACTGGAATAACGAATATGCTCTAAGAATGACTGGAGTGGTGAATGCACAACTCTGTGACAGTACTGAATACCATTGACTGTACACTTTGGATAGATTTATGCTTTATTAATATGTATCAATAAAACTGATTTGTTAAAAAATAAATATATCTTCTGGGGTGTAATTAAACTGTATTCATAAAGAGAAACATATTTAATATTTATATTCTAAAATAGGAGGGGTTAAAAAATAAAATTGGCAATTTCATATGTAGATGATTTTCTTTCTCTGCCTTTTGTGGAACTGAGAGTTTTCTGACTATGCAGAAATCCTCTTGGACCATTTCAGGAAGACTCCACATCCCACCCTCATACCTGTCCCGAACCATCTGACACACCTCACATGAAAACTAAGGAAGCAGCAGGGGTTTCTCCCCACAGACACAGCGGGCGTACCCAGAATTAGTAGTTTTAGACAAAAATGGCACTCCCTCTTTAGGCAATTAGCACTAACTGGAGATTATTAGAGATGGAATGAAAGCAGGAAGTGACACTTTGAGTAGGTGCTTGGGGGCAAATAAGACAAAGGACATAACAATCATTATAAGAAGGTAAATGATTTCTCCTCAAAATATAGCTTGGTCTGGGCAGAGAATAGTAAAGATGAGAAAGAATGCACCTGTCCTCATGGAGCTGATATTTTAGGGGGCAGATTGGGCAGAAATACTGAACAGGGAAATTAAACAGAGTACAGAGGATGTCATGAGATGAAAAATTAATGCACAAGGAAGGGCAGGCATCATGGGTGTGGGAAAGGGGAGCTTGGGTGGGAGAAGTAAGGGAATCCTCTCTGAAGCGGAGACATCTGAACAATGAACCAAACAGGGGACAAGTACTGCAGGATGAAGGGACAGAAGAGGTGATGGCTATGAAGTGGGTGTGAGAGTGTTGTGTTTGAGGATCAGCCAGAGGCCAGACAAAACTAAATGCAGTGAGTGAATGGTAGCCAGAGGAGTGTGCAGTAAATGCTGTCACCAGGTCAGAGTTTGATTTTAATTTAAGAGAGCAGTGGCTGTAACGTGGGGAAAAGGTTTAGCAGGAAGAACAGGTGAACACCCTGACAGGGACTCTTTTAGATGTGGATGTTGATTGCTGCACTGGGGTGGGTGTGTGGGGGAGAGTAGTAGAGACAGAGACAAGGTGTAAGCTTCAGGGCCTGTTCTGCAGAGACCAAGAGGTTGCTGATGCTTGTGTGTGCTCCTTTTATTTAGAGTTCTGTTCTCTACCTCTCAAGCCAGAGCCTGTCATCAAGTAACTGGTGGTCCTGGCCACCCTTCCATATCCCTGTGCTTGGGAGGGAACAGCTGAATGGGGCTCTGTGTTCCTGGGGGAGGCCTGTGTCTCTCAGTGCTCCTCTCGGGGTTCACTATGAGACCCACATGGATCTGAGGCCTTTGCCCTGGGCAGCTTCAGAGCTCCATGAAAGCATCCTCCAGACTCCTACCTGGGTGTAGCGAGCCTGGTCACCAGCATTTTGGAAGCAAAGGAGGGGCAGAGGTAGGTGGACTTACTATACAGCCTTTCTCTGGAGCTTATGTTTCAGTGGGCTTCTCACCCCACCTCAGCTATGCTTGTGTGTACAAATTCACAGTCTCTTTCTCATCTTTGCCATATTGTGCAAAGCTGGTGTGCAAAATGGGATAGATACTCACTTTCCAGATGTCTAATTTTATTCGGGGGTCCATCATCCATTCCTTCCATTTCTGTTTTCAGCCTCATTCTTCAACTCTACTTTTAATAGTGCCAATGTGTCCAATGCCACAGCTTTTTCTAAACACAAATCCAATGCTTCTAATTAAGTGTTCACATTTGCTGGACCTTACAGTTCATTTGGGAGAGACAGGAGCTGCGTCAGTGAGGGGGTGGAGGGAAGAGCCTGACCAGCCTGGCTCTGCAAACAGTCAGAAGCCTAACTTGCCTAAGGGAGCAGGACAGGAAGACCCGGATAAGCTTTCAGAGACCTGTTTAACCTGTGCAGCGAGGGTGGTTCAGTGGAAGAGTTCCTGCCTGGCATGTATGAGGTGTCTGGTTTGATTCCCAGTTCATCCTAAGAGAAGGGAATACACCAGGTTATTTTTATCGGTTCCTTTTTTGCTGTCCCAATTTGCTTTTCATTTTTCTTGTCCCAGGTTTGCTTCCAGGTGCCTCCTAAAGACAGGCAGACACAGAGAGCATACAATAATGGACACACAGCAGACAGCGAGTCCAAACAACGAGGAGGGAGGAATAAATAAGTCTTTAAAAAAATAAGTGCTTTCATATTTTGAATTTTTAACAAGAGAAATTTCTTTCTTTCTTTATTTTACTGGGAGGTCCAGGGGATCAAGCCCAGTTCCCTCCATATGGGAGACAGACGCCCAACCATTTAAGTCACATCTGTCCAGGAAATTTAATTTTAATGAATAAATATGATTCTGAAATACAGCAACAATTTATTCATTACCTTCTCATTTTGAGCAAGTATCTCCTCTCAATATCGATCTATCTATATATTTTATATACATATTAATCACAGTGAAACAAAGACATTTCAGTAAACTGAAATTAATTTAAAATTATCTAAATCATCACTGAGTCATGAGAAATTGTCTAACATGGCAATTTTCTCTATTAAAAACAAGAGAAATTAAGAAGTATATTTCAAAAAATTTATTGACAAGCTTGCCTCGATTAAAGCCAGGAAAGTAAAAAGCACTATAAATTTTGGTTTTGTGAGTAAATAACAGTTAAAATTAAAACAATGTAGTTTTAAATTTTTTAACATTTTTTCCAAGTGTGTTGATGGTAGGTAAAATGAACCATTTAAAAATGAATAAAAGCGTTTGTTTAGGGTCCCAACTCCCCCCTTTACCTTTGGGCCTGTCCCCAGCTTACCTGACTGGAAGGCTCCGATACTCTGCACCTCAGTGGTGTCCATGCTCCTCCCTCTTCTCTGAACCTGTCAGAACTGCCAACAGGCATGATTCTGAATCTTCACAACACCCTACAGCAGGCCAGGATTTCCAGCTGGCAAACCACTAAATGAACATTACTCTGGTAAAGTAAGTTTTGCTACACTGCTGCATGAGAAAGCATAAACCACCCTCGCTATCTAAGAAAATGCGGTCAGAGGAGCCAGGACAAAGGCTCCTCCCCAACAGCCATGAAGAGAAAGCTTCTGACTCTCCACCGATGCAGCGGGGATGCCCCAGGACCACGGCAGCCTCCTCCATGGTCTCACCAAAACGAAGCTGCATGCTCACACCTGGCAGCGCCGGGACACCGGAACCGAACTCCAGGAATTTCCAGGGCAGGCCGTGCCCCTGCAGCCCCACCATGTGCAGTGCAGGGTGGGAAGCGCCACGCTCCCAGCATTCCCCGCTTCCCACCCTCTGGATGAATCGCCACGGGGATTCCCTAATTCCCCAGTGCAGCGACCTTGCTGGGTGAAGCGGCCCTGCATGACAGTCCCCAGGGAAGTCCTTGGGAATGAAGGACCCACAGAAGGAGCAGGAGCAGGGTGCCTCTGCCCACATCTGCCCTCTGATGCTGCAAGCTCCTATTCCCATGCTCACCATTCTGTCTATGTCTGGGTGAATCTAAGGATGCATCACAATGGGTTTCTCTGTGGTCCATTGTGATTCCTCCTGGAGGCCCCACCTGCCTGAGTCCTCCCCTCCTCCATGCCACCAATCCTTGCCCCATGCAGGCAGCAGATGGCCACAGTGTGTTTCTGAATTAATGGGGCTCAGTTGGGATCACCTGTCCAGAATCACACCACCAGGTGAAGTGGAACTGACCCAAGTCAGTGTTTCCAGTCCAGGGCTCAGAGAGCTTCAAGGATGGCAGAAGACCAGCAGGGCACTGTCTAAGAAGGGGTGGTAGGAGGTTTTGAGCCCTCCTTCACCATTTGCCCCTTTGGAACCTTTCCCCAAAGAATCCTTACCAGGTGCTCACTGTGTGCGGGAGGGGAGGGGGCCCTTCACATCCTTCAATCTGAGCTCAGGGGGAATGAGCCATGGTGTAGGTAATGACATACTGAAAGTAAACTGGAAAAAGCAATGTTTCTGAGGATTTTGTTTTATGTGTACGCTCCATAAATTTAGACAAATTTACTGATCAAATATGCTAATGTTGCATCTACTATTTAAAATGATAAAAAGAAAATTACCTTCGCATTTAACTGAATTGTCATTGTCATGACATGTTTGATTTTTATGGCAATTGTATGGAGTAAAATGTTTAGAGATAATTTCCAAAATCATTTTGGTAATGTAAGTATGTAAAGTATGTAGAATGATTTTTTATTAGGGGAAAAAAAGTAATTTGTCCTAAAATAAACAACTAGTTATTAAAATGAAGAAATTGTGGGAGAAAACCTGAACAAGTGTAAAGAGTACAGAAGGATTGCAGAAAAGGAACATTTTTTGTTCGAAGTTGGATGAGTTAATAGGATTATCTACAAAATTTTTAAAGCCTTATCAAAAATTTTAACAATGCAAAACTAAAATTTGGACATTGAAGATGCAGAGCAGGGAATGGGAGGCTGCTCTCCTCAAGAAATTGCAGAAGGGAAGCTGCAGGACTGTGGAGACACTTGGAAAGGGCAGCCAGAGATGGGGAACCCAGTTGGCTGGGGGAAAGGGAAGCTTGGGAGATAAGGCAAACAAGCCAGCACACAGCCAGCTCAAAGGGAGAGGGAATCCATGGAATTAATTTGACTGGAAGACCAGCATTTAGCCAGCTACAAGAGTAAGGCTGTGAGTGGGGTTGAGAGTGCTGGAATATGATGGTTAGCAGGTTGGGGGTTTCGACTGGACTATTCCTGGAACTGGGATTGGCTGGAGAAATGAACAGGTGAACTCTGGGGATTTGTAGGTCTATGGTAGAAACTGCAAGTGTGGGAATGTTCTTTTGGCAAATATGGTGGGAGAGAGTCTCTGGTGCAGGGTGTAAGTGATTGGGAGATAGGTGGGAAAGGGTACAGCTGGGGCATAATTTGATGGAATATGCATGTGCTCATGTGGTTATGGGGTGTTATCTCAGTGGGTGGAAACCAACACTATAAGCAACAAAATATTAAACTCCCATCCTGGGGAGTCCTGCTACATTCTTAAATAGAGGGGCAAGAATCTCTTGTGTATATAGGCAATGCCCAATAGTGGAAAGCAAACCAGTTTGCCAACCCCTCAATATTAATGCATATAACTATGGATGTTATACTTGAAAACATGAAACTTAGTGGTTACCATAGGTTCTAAGGTGAGAGAGAGAGAAGAATAGGTGGAATATAGGACATTTTTAGGGCATTCAAATTGTTCTGCATGATTTTACAATGATGAATACAGGCCATTATACATTTTGCCAAAACCTACATAATTGTACAGTGCAAACTGTAAACCATAACAAAAACTATTGACCATGTTTAGCAGCAATGCTTCAATATTTGTTCATCAATTGGAACAAATGTACATACTCATGTAAGATGTTATTAATAGGGGAAGTGTGAAGGGGGAAGGAATATATTAGAATCCCCTATATTTTCAATGTGACTTTTCTGTAACCTAAAGTTTCTTTGAAAATATAGTGAAAAAATGTAAGAAGATACAGAAGATATTGTAAAGATACATAAAAGATAACATATCTTATGGGATGAAAGGGACAATGCAAGAAATATTTTTGGCTTCATTTATTAGGAGGTTTTGGATTACAGAAAGGTTACAACTATGGAAGGGATGATCACTGATGGAGGGTATCAGCGTTGAGGGACTTGTGGCGAAGGATGCATCTGGGGTGTGCCTCTATGGAATATAAAGGTGTTCATGTGGTCATAGGATATTATCTCAGTGGGCAGAGACCCACATAATAATGAAAAAATATTAAGTTCCCATCCTGCGGAGTACAGCTACATTCTCTAATAGAGTGGCAAGAATCTCTACAGTATATGGACAGTGCCTAGCAAAAGAGGACAGACCAAAACACCAGGCCCTTGGTATCAATGCTTGTACTTCTGAAGCTTATACTTGTAAAATTGAATCTTAGCCTACTGTGGCAGTTTGAGATTATTTAAGAATCCCCAAAAGATCATATTTGTAAATAAGTCTGTTCTTCTGGTTGTGATATGCTTTTATTATATTAAATTCAGTTGAGAGGCCTTTGACTAGATTATCTGTAAAAAATCACTTTGAGGGCTTTTTTAATTTGACTATATCAGTAAGGTATGTCTCATGTTGAATTCACACTCCCTGCTGGGTCTAATATAAACAGACACTCAAGGAGACACATGGGAAGAGAGAGATTTCTTTCTTTTTTTATCTTGAGGTGATGAGGAGAGATGAGCCGTTAACCTGATAGTTTGCAGCTGACCTTGGGAAGAGAGAAGATCAGTCCAGACTGATACTGAAGACCTGGAAAGAAATGAGCCCTATGCCACGAGAGAGAGAACTGGAAGCCGAGAGGGGAAGGAGGGACCAGGCAGAGATCAACAATCATCTTGCTTCAACACATGGCAACTGACTTTGGTGAGAAATCAACCTTGAGTTGGACTTTTTATGGCCTTAAAACTGTAAGCTTTTACTCCAAACAAGTACCCTTTATAAAAGCCAACAGATTTCTGTTACTTTGCATTAGCACTACTTTGGCAGCCTAATATCCCTAGTAATATATATTGCCTAAGAGTTATCTCCTGTAAACCAACTTGTTACTCAATTATGGCCTCTCTCTAATCCAAACTCAACATATGCACTCACTGTTTTCCCCACAGCGTGGGACATGACTTCCAAGGATAGGCCTCCCTGGCACCACAAAGAGGGATTATTACCAAGCACCAACTAGCGATGCATTTGGAAAAAGACCTTGACCAAAAGGGGCAAATCTTAAATAAAAATGAGTTTTTATGTCTAATAGATTTCAAAGTGAGTCAGGAAGACATTCCAGAGGTTATGCTTATGCATGACTCAGCAGGATCTCACTGACTGCCACAATAAATGATGCAAGGGTGCTCTCAAGGGCTCTAGAGACATCTGGACACTATAGGCAGGGCAGACAACCCAGAAAAAAATCAGCATCCTGTTGGTGGACCTTAACATTGAATTAAACTATCTCCCCAATACAATTGAGTTAGACTGATTTATAATTTCCCTATACATGGTTCTTCTGCCCCTTTTATTTGAACCTATAATTAGCACTATAGCCATTAAATATAAGTCCCAGAAACTTATATCTTCTGGCTGTTCATATTCCAGTTGAGCCCTGAAACTTATCAGAGTTGCAGCCAACACATACTCTTCAATTCATCAATTTCACCCAAGACAACAAACAAAATGGTGATGATGGATAATACCCCTCCCAAAAGAACAGAGAGTATCTACATCAGCAAGCATGACAGTTCCATCCATCTGACCATGGGATCTAAGCTCCCTCTCAATCTGAAACAGAGTGGGCATTGCTATTCCAAAATCTCCAAGATTGAGGAATGAACAAACATATGGAGAGAATGCAACTATGGATGAAAGTAGACTTATTTTAGTATTGGAAGAACTAGTAATATTGATATAAAAATTGTGGTCACCAGAGGTTCTGAGGGAAGGAAGAGGGAAGAAAAGGTGTAACATGGGGCATTTTGGGGACACTGGAATTGTTCTGTATGATATTGCAATGATGGATACAGGCCATTATACATTTTGTCAAAACCTGTAAAATTGTACAGTACAAATTGTAAACCATAATGTAAACTATAAACCTGTAAAATTGTACAGTACAAAGTGTAAACCATAATGTAAATTATATTATTAACTATAGTAGCAATACTTAAATATTTGTTCATCAATTGTAACAAATGTACGACACTAAAGATGTTATAAATAGGGAAATGTGAGAGAGGGAGATTATGGGGTATATGGGAATCCCCTATATTTTCAATGTAATATAACTTTTCTGTAACCTAAAATTTCTTTAAAAATAAAGAAAAAAAACTAAAATTTGCTTCTCTCTCTGCTGAGTGCCAGTGTTTCTTAAATAATTAGTCCATTTCTTAGGAAAAGTTTTTAAAGTGTTTTTCTCAAGAATAATCAGTGTAAAAAATTTTAAAAGCCTGTGTTTTATCAAAAAAATTCTTGTACTTTATTAAGAAAAACAAGCTGTGTCACTAATATTTTGCCCTTTTCCCCCTCCATTCCCCCTGTTGTTTTTGCTGTCTGTGTCCATTCTCTGTGTGATATTCTGTGTCTGTGTCTTTTTCTGTCTTCTCTTCTCATTTTTCTCCTCTAGGCTTCACTGGGATTCAATCCTGGGGACCTCCAATGAGGGAGAGAGGTACCCCTCACTTGTGCCACCTCATTTCCTGGTTTCTGTCATGCCTCACCTTGACTCTCCACTGTGTCTCTTTCTGTTGCATCATCATCTTGCTGCATTGCTTCCCCCATGGGCCTGGCTCAATGCACAGGCCTGGCATGGCCTTTACTAGGAGGCCCTGGGGTCGAACCCAGTTTGTCCCATATGGTAGATGGAAGCCCAATCGCTTGAGCCACTTCTCCTTCACTGTGTCACTTTTAAAAGAACATAATATTCAAACCTAACAACCTTAACATTTTGCTTTCTCAAAGTCAAACCATAAAGAATATTGTTAGGACCCAAAGCTGGGCCTTTGGGGATAACTGGAGGAAAAAGCATTAACATGAAAGTTAGACAGAACTTACATTTGTTATGAATGCAGACAGGAGCCAATATTGGTCTAAAGCTACTCAGACCTCACTCCCTGTGCGCAGTTTCACTCTGGCTTTAATACCTAAGCTACTACTTAGCATTTGCTTTGATTATGCATTAGCTTTTATGCATAAGGATGAAGATAGATAGCTAATTATATAATTGTATGATTAGTATGTTCAGGAAATCACACTTGCACATACTTCGCATCATCAAAAAAGGGGCAGATAACTCCACCGCTGGGGAGGAATTTTACTATATTAATTAAGCCAGTTGACATGAGGACTGCAAGGGGCTTCTTATGAGCAGGTCCAGCCATCTGGTTGAAGCTTGTTTTCATACTTCATTGCTTCAACAAGATATTCTCAACCACCAAAAGCAGAATTTGGCAACAAGAGAGGGTTTCATCTCATTACCTTATAATTTACATATAATTCATTCAACAGGGAGAGAATAAAAGTTATTTTCAGGTATTCGGTCATTCTGTATTCATCAATATCTGTTTATTTCAAATGATTGCAAAAGATTAGTTCTTTCACCCAGAAAAAAGTGAAGTGCTAAAAATAAAGTTCATTTGATGTAAATTGCATAGAAAATGTTTAAAGAGTTGTTAAAATTAAAAAGAGATTTTCTAAAATTATGGAAATTAAATTTGTATGGGTAAAATATTCATATAAATATTTAAAGGCTGTATAAACATTCATTGTCAAATTTATACAATTTGACAACGTTTTCTGCATATTAGACATTAATAGAACATTATTAGTCATGGTTTTAAGTATTTTAAAGATATGTCATAAAAACAACCAACTTTCCTTATCAGTTACATTGTTTTGTTCTGAAGACTCTCTAAAAGCACATATATGTACTCTAGGGATTCTTGCCACTCCATTAGTGGTTGTACCAAGGATATATAGGCAGTGGTCACCAGAGCTTCTGAGGGGAGGGAGAGGGAAGAATAAGTGTAACATGTGGCATTTTTGGGACATTGGAATTGTTCTGAATGACAATGCAATGATGGATATAGGCATTATACATATTGTCAAAACCTATAAAAATGCATGGTGCAAAGTATAAACTAAAATGTAAACTATTGGCCATGGTTAGTAGCAATACTTCAATATTGTTCATCAATTTTGACAAATGTACCACACTAATGAAAGATGTTATAAATGGAGAGATCTGTGGGAGGCAGAGGGTGTGGGGTATATGGGAATCCCCCTAAATTTTTGATGCATCTTTCATGTAATCTAAAGCTTCTTTACAAATAAAATAAAATAAAATAAAAAGTACTTACGGTCAGCTACAAATCAAAGAAAAAAACGGAAATTAAAATGAAAGCAAGGGATGTCTGTAAATTATATTCTGCCTGTTAGGCCTATTTCTCAAAATAACACCCCATGACCCTGGTCAGTGCTGAGAAGTCTCCCCTGCTCTGATAACAGATTGGGCAAATCCCATACACGCATTCCTAATCCAACAGGATGTACAAATCTTAAAACCAACAATGGAATATCCAAGATTATCAAATGTCCTGTTTGACATTCCAACATGTCCATCTTCCCCTCCCCAAGACCTCCTCCCCAAAGGGAAAAAGTTAGTTTTCTTCCACCCTATATGTATTAGTCAGCCAAAGGGGTGCTAATGTGAAATACCAAAAATGGGTTGGTCTTTATAAAGGGTATTTATTTGGGGTAGAAGTTCACAGTTACCAGGCCATAAAGCATTAAGTTTCTTCCCTCACCAAAGTCCATTGTCACGTGTTGGAGCAAGACAGCTGCCGC